>JAWWEQ010018538.1:0-32129 GCA_035583055.1 Torymus tubicola
CTAATCGTGCTTGAAAATTACCGCCTGAACATTGCATTAATCACTTTCCGCATCAACGCACGGGCGCTGAGTTGTAGTGAGTTTCTCCAACGATGAATGTTGCGGATGTCTTTGGCGTGATGAGTAGAATCAAAAATGCAAAGCGTCCAACACGAATATATCCACAGAGATAAATGTAGCTGAGGATGTGCAGCAGCCGTTGAGAGAAGGCAGATGAAAACCATAGTTGAGAAGGTTGAGCAAAGCCAGTTGAGAACCGCCAGCGATGAAGTGCCGGGCGTGCATCACTGCTACACGAGGAGATGCCGTGTGAGAGGATGCCAGCCAATGTGTATGTTGAGAGTGAAAACGATCACACTTCAGTCCATCCGAAGAGACTTGCCGAGAATGTGCGCACTGAGTTTTCCACGTGGTCGTCACTTTGAGACTTGAGTCGAGATAATGCCGGGTGAGAAGTACAAGCGGCCGCATTGCGAGCACGCTGTACTTACTAAGAGTGAGTGAGTGCGAGAGAGCACATCCGTCTTCTTCGTTTTGAACTTGTCATCGTGGCGTAAGTCAAATCAGTGTCTCTCTCATTTACATGTGTAAAAGTGAGAGAGACAGCATGAGTTTTTGCCATACTCGGCTAATCAGTGTAGCGAATCAGCTGTTCCGAAGAGAGTATCTGAAGAGTGCTGCCGTTATGCGACCACCTACTGAGTTGTCCTTTAATTGCGCAACCGCGGGAAATTCAAATACTGATAATTCCTAAAGAGAAAGAAACTTAATATTTTCAAATGTTAATTTAAAATTTATAAAAATAATTTTTTAATGAATTTTTAACAAAAAAATACTACAAAAAAGCGTTTTGATTAGATATCAAACTGAGAAAATATTTTAATTGATTTAATGTTAATATATTTTATAGATATTTACGTAATTTAAACGCATACGAAAATTATAAATGAAATTCGTGTACTCAAAAAGACGCCGCTGCCAGGCGCCACGAACATGCGCTGTGATCGCTGCCTCGCAGCGTCAACTGTCAGTGTCGGCTGCTCTGTGCGCCCACGTGTTTTTACTTTGGATGTGTCATGTGTTTAGGGTTATATAAGTTTCATTGACATATACATTCAGCCAACTTGTACCTTGTGTTCATCCAAAATTTCAACCAACTGGTCCACCATACCATATATATATATATATATATATATATAAATGCAGAAAATGCTAAAATCACCAACTTTGACCCTCTGCCGCCAAAAAACTAGAAATGAAAAAAATCTGAAAAAATTGAGGATAACATATGGGATGGTGACGAAGAGATTTAGGTGATTTTAAAAGAAAAAAAGTTTTTGACCTCTCGATTCACCTGCCCAAACTCATTCAGAACTGCCCAAATATATATATATATATATATATATACTTATCTAACATATACATATATATATTAGATAAGTATAAATTAACTGAATAAATATTAAATTTCTGTAAATCATAGGTACTTTGTGTAAATTTATTTTACAGAGTGCCAGAAATTATTGTTAGATTCAGATTGTTACTCCAAGAGGCTACATCAAGGAGTCATTCAGAAAGACTAATTATCATGAAATATGATAAAATCATCTGAAAGATTAAGAGCTGTACAAGCTGTATATACCACTAGTTGCGATAACTCTTATGTAGTAAGTTGCATATTTATAACTTTTTTCTTTACTATCGAAATATTTACTAGTTTCTTTTCAAAATCAAGCATTTTTTATAATCAGCATTAAATTTCTCTTGTAGTAATTAAAATTTTCTTCAGATATCCAATATATTAAAGATTTTTTATTCTTCTTTATATGATTGCTTTTATAGTATTAGAGTAAATTTTGAATTACGATTTTCCTTTTATGTTTCTGTGATTTTTTAAAATATTTTAATCGGAGCAACTTATTTTATTGTATCGACTGATTTGAAATAATTATTTTTTACAGGAATTTGTACCTGTTTAACCAGTCCTGTCAAAGTTACATCAATGTATTGAAGATTTTTAACTTGCTAATACTGCCTGTACTGTTGAACAACTGGAATCCGTACGTGCTGATACAGAACATGGTAAGCCACATATTTTTTTTCAAATTGCATAAAATATTAACTAATAATATGTATTTTATATGTTTCAGGAAGGAGGAAAAATTTGGAAAATGGAAATAACTTATTTCGGCTATTCTATTAATCTTCACTTTAAAGGCTATTTACTCAAAACATCATTTTTTAAACTTTGGCTTAGACTTTCTCAGGTACCACTTGATGTATTTTCATGGGGTGAAGCGTAAAATACTTGTTTTGCATTCAACTCGCGATAAAGCTCCAGTTTTTGAAAATTTTTTCTCTAAGTATGTTTTTAATGCAAGAAAATTATAAAATTCAAAAAATTAACAAAAAAAGTGTTTTTTGCATTAAAAAACATACTTAGAGAAAAAATTTCTAAAAATTGGAGCTTTGGCGCAGAGTTAAATGTAAAACAAGTATTTTAAGATTTACCCCAGGAAATCCCTTGTGTCGACTGAGAAAGTGGTGCCTGAGAAAGTTTACGCCAAACTTTATTTTTTGAAAAAACCATAGCTTTCATTAAAATGGGCTTAGGGATCTGGTTTTTATTTTTTTTCAACAATAATTAGTTATATTTATAATATTTTTATGTACTTTACATGTATTAATATTTCAAATTGTTTTTTCAAGTCATTTTATGAAGAAAATCTTATAGGTGTAAGATCCTTAAACAAATGTACAAACTTTTATTTTCAAACAGTTTTAGATTGATAGTTCATGTAATCAATGTGCTATTAGCAGTAGAGATTTATGTTAATAGGCGGTTTGCGCGTCGCTTTAGGCTGCGCGCGGGATTTTCAACTTGAACGTTTCAAATTCGGTTTGGTCTCAATATTTCAAGAACGACTCGATCTATTTTGATTATCTTTAGTGTTTTTTGAGGTACTGCATCGCAACGAGTATGATGTCGTAATAAAATATGATAGTTAGAGAAAAAATATTAATAATATTATTCAGTCAGAAATGTAATTTATATGAATATTTTTTAATTATAAATATGAATATAATTAATAAATAAATAATGTTACCAATAATTACGATATTTTATCACGGCATCATACTCGTCGCGACGCGGTACCTCAAAAAACACCTACGATTGTCGGCTAGATTTTTATAGCCAGTAAAAAAAGTGAAAAATACGTCATTTTACCACTTAATTGCATATTTTTAATTCAGCGGTGCTCATTTTCGGTTAGTTTTTTTATATTATCATTCTACGCACCGTTTTCTACCAGGAACTGCAATATAATATCACTCAGAATTTTTTACGCTCAAAATTCAACTCGACTAGACTATATACTCACCAGTAAAAGATGCTACGTCCTCTGTCTAATATTACAAGTTCGAAATTTTAGTATACTATATAGTAAAATGTACATAAAAAATCTTGAAGAAATTGTACAAATATCTAGTAAAAATCCTTCTGCAATATATTAATTATTCAAAATAAAAAATTTACTATACTAATATCGTAAAGTTTATAACCAGTGATATTACTTTTTCATGGAGTTTATATTATTAATTACTAAAGATATATTAATAACTTGCATAATGCAAGTTTGTCTCCGCGGAACTAGAAAGTATAATAATTTTTTAACCAACATTTCTCTCTGTGTATGGGGTTCTTCGGGAGGATCTTCACGTCATCTTGGGGAATGGGAAAGCTAAACATTGTCCTTTATACCGAAGAGCAAAGACAAGGATTCCAAGGCATCATCTTTTTAGAGATCATTGTGTATGCTTGACACTACTAATAAGGTATATGAGAGAATAATTTTAAACCGCTTTGATTTATAATAATAAATTATATATGATATACACCGGACCAATGTACAGATAACTGTGACTACTTCTATAAGATGTCTACAGCAACAAAATAATATTTACGTGTAGTACAAGCGACTTTTGTAAAATACCATTATTGAGCATTAAAGTTCGATGAACAAGGATGTTTTAGGTCCTGTTAATAGTTTTAAAACATAAGTTTTAAAAATCCTGTTAATAGTTTTAAAACATAAGTGCCAACAAAATCACGTATCAGACCTAGCGACTTAATCAATTAAAGTATTTGCAATTTTCGATTTTTATTTAAAACAAAAAAATTATTTTCAATTTTTGTAATCATTATCTTCAAATAAACGAAGTCAGAATTTTAAAGGACAATGATGCCTGTCTTAAACTAGGGCGCTCTATTATTAATAATAGAAAGGAAAGTTAGACAAAAATCTTTAATGAAGTGGACCTAAACCCTTGGAGAACAGCTTACAAAGTTAGTGCCCGCAACTTGAGACTATACGGTCTGCCGGTAGTCAAAAACGAAAAATGGAAAGACAGAATCGTCGGTGGACTCTTCTTAGCACACCCTGAACCAGTCTGAACTTACGCCGGGTGTTTTTAACTTTGCAGTTGCCCAATTTACCACTGTATCTGGAGAAACCTTGGAAACGAGGATGACCTTCTGCGCTACAGAAACAAAGCAGAGCACATGTTTTTTGTTGGTCTTTAACGAACACTCGAAAGAGACAAACTATAGACAATGACAGGTGATATCACACCGAAAAAAGGTCGACTATTATGCTGTAGCTAGCCACCTTTAGCTGGAGGTTTAGCTGACCAACTACTGTAGTCCGGTTACTCGCGGACGAAGTAAACGGTCGTAGGCACTTCTGGACAATAATAGTCACGGGGACCTCCGGACTATTTTCCAGGGGTTCCGTGGGTACTCCCAGGATCCTTACCTCCGTCAGACCACGGATACCGCCAGGTCTGTTTCCCGCTCCTTAAGATTCGCAGGTACTTCTGGAATCTCTCCCGTACCCGCACACCGTAGTATATAAGCCGCGTCTTTACATAATAATATTTTTTAACCGTTAGAATAGTAAGAATATTTTTTAACCGTTAGTAAACTAGTTGTAAGTCATTGCAAGTAATTAGTTGCACCGGAGTAATTCTTTTGTTTGTTTCTTTGTTGCAGAATCAAGAAGCCGCTTAATTTGCACTTTGTACATATTTTTCATTTAATAAATTCATTTCTTTCCATTTATTAAACTTGTTGCTACTCCTTCACTTCCCAATCGAACCCTTAATAGGGAAGTGAAGGTGCAACAAAGAAGCTTAATAGATGGAGGAAAAAATAGATAGATTTAAATGAAAAAATATATATATACAAAATGTGCATTTAAGCGGCCTCTTGATGTTGCAACAAATAAACAAACAAAAGAATTACTCCGGTGCAACTAATTACTTGCAACGACTTATAACTAAGTTTACTGCTATTCTAACGGTTACAAAGGTTACTTATCTAAACGCGGTTTATATACTACGGTGTACGGGTACGGGAGAGACGGTCCAGAAGTACCTGCGATCGTCTCGGATGGGAAAGTTTCCAGAAGTACCTGCGAAACTTCGGGAGCGGGAAACAGACCCGGAAGGACCCGCGGTCTGACGCAGGTAAGGATCCTGGAAGTACCCACGGATCCCCTGGTAAATAGTCTGGAAGTGCCCGCGACTATACTGGTCCAGTAGTGCCTGCGACCGTTCACTTCGTCCGGAAGTACCCGTGACGAGGGTGAGTAGCACTTGAAGTTCAGCTGCCTATTCTTGTCACAGAAGCTCCTGCTAACAAGAGTAGAGCCAGAGTTTAAGGTAGCGGGAGAAGTACCTCGCCGCTGCCCCGAGCGAACTGAATTCTCCAGCCGTACGTAGCTGTATTTATACCGACTGCGCGATGGTGGCCGCTCGCAGTGCTGTCTTGCGCATGCTTAGTACGACCACAGCAACAGTGTGGCGCTGGCGCTGTGGCACGAATATTTGACTAGTGACGGGCGTCTCCCGTCACAGTTTACGATACTAAAACATACTTATAAAAATTTAATGATAAACATTTCAGACGTATTTTTTCTTCAGCTTTCTAATAACGTAGGTATTTTTTCCGAAATTTTCCATTTTTATCTTAAAAAATTCCAAATCGTATTATATCTCGATAAGTATATTTGTAATATTTTTTTGATCCTCTAGATCAAAAGCTAAGCATTTGTTGGAATAGATATTTAAAAAAAATTCCCGAGGGATAAAACGCTTCATATACAGATTATATACGAAGGTATACGTATTATATACGCTTATAAGCTTACAACGTGAAGCGAGCGTACTTCACTAAATGAGACGAAAAATTTATAGTCGAAGGATAAGATCTTTCACGTGTATAGAGGCCAGGATGCGACGTAATACCCGGACGAGAACCGTCCACGGAGATATCCGTTTCGATATATTGGCGATTTTACGGTCGTTCTAGTAGAGATTCGGAGGCTACAAGATCCGTTGGTGCATTGTTGGATTGCCTAGTTGTAGTTTCTGATCCACCGAGTTATTCTGCAGCCAAATGTTGTACTTTCCCTTCTTCGAATCGAAATAGTTCTTGACACTCTCTAAATCAGAAACTTCTCTTTGATACTGTTCAGCCAGTAACTGCCTGTTCCACTTGTTTTCCATGCTTTGGTTATAGTTCAGGTCAGCGTCCGACATTCTGTGTATTCGTTGCTGAACATTTAGCCTGAGGCTCTCTGAACTACTGTAAATTAGGGAATCTCGCTTATCAGGTTCCATGAACAATGGGTTGTTAGATATGGCATAAGGTTATGGTCATAACCATTGTTTTGCTACTGGCCATTACTTTGATTGTACTTTCTGTTACTTTGAATATCCGGAATAGTTGTCTTCATACTATCGAACGAACCACTGTAAAAATTCTTTTGGAGATCGTAATTAGGGTGTCGGGGACTGTCTATAAAGCCCTTAGATTGTTGATACTTTTGCATATCCATTTTTTTATGATTCAGTGTTTTTCATTTTCATCTTTGGTCTGGTGTATAGATCTCAATTAGTGATTTTTTCAAGAAGAAATTCGAATTTGAGTGGGACTATCTCAGCCTAAGATTCGTTGATTTTATTGACCTCATCAGTTTGCTTTTTATTCCGTTCTCGAAGCGTTCCCGAATTCTGAATATTTTGCTAGAAAAGCGTTCCTACGCGACTGTTCTGATTCATGAATTCTCTATTTATCTTCGTAGGACAAATCATCACCAGTATCTAAAGGGCAATCTACACTGGTCGTTTTATCATCTTCTATATACTTAAGCTGATCAAAGTACCTATCCACATAACTTATAGACACTCTCTTCAACTCTTTTGGAAACTCAAAGTTGTTCTGCCCAGTTTGCTGATGATGCGTAGCCTCGAATTTATTTATTAATTCAAAACCAGTTTAAGGGTGTAATACATTGACCCCAATGACATAAAAAGCTGAGAAAAACCTTGTGTTCATAATAACAATATTGTTCAGAAACAATTATATCATTAAAAAAAGAATATTGTGGGATAAATTCTATTACATGGCATTACATGATAACTTACCATTAGTACTATGACTCATTTCAACGTTGGCTTCTTCTCGTAGGAGAGCAGAAGAGTTGTAGTAATTTTGAAAACATTAATGACGTTATACAAATTACCAACTATTTGATGTCGAAGGGCGAATAAATAACTCAAATTTTCGATCAAAAAATAAAAGTTATTATAACACCAAAAAATAGTGATGTTCTGAATATAAATAATGAAATTCTTAACCGCATATATGATGACTGCAAAGTGTAATTGAGTGTTGATTGTATAGAAGGATCCGAATATGAGATTCCAATTGAATTTTTAAATCCACTAACCCAAAATGAATTTTCTCCACATGAGTTGGTTTTGAAAGTTGGTGCGATTATAATATTAATGATATTTACTATGATTAAAAGACAATTTCTAATTAGATTAGGGTCTGCAATAACTATAAATAAATCTCAAGGACAAACATTTGATCGAACTGGATTATATCTTCCATCACCCGTTTTTAGTCGTGGTCAATTAATGTGGAATTATCATGAGTTAAATTTCAAAACAACTTGAAAATAGTATTAAAAGAGAAAACTTTCGTAAAAAATAATGATAACTTTTATACTAAAAATATCGTTTATAAAGAAATATTCAAACTCTTTTTTCAACCCTTTTTTCAACCCTTTTTTCAACCCTTTTTTCAAACCTTTTTTCAACCCTTTTTCAACCCTTTTTCAATCCTTTTTCAACCCTTTTTCAAACCTTTTTGAAACCTTTTTCAAGCCTTTTGTTCAACCCCTCTTAACTCTTTTTTAACCCTTTTTAAAGCTATCTACGGACGAATATGGATACGGACGATAGAATTTCAGAAGGAAAAACAACTGAGAAATCTAAAAATAAATGAAGATCGATAAAAATAAAACCGGGAATAACAACTATGATAATAAACAACATATATTCCAAGGTTGAGATACAAACAAACTTAAGCGTCTACACGGGATCCCAAAAAAGGAGACTGAAATTTGACTTATTATAACAGACTGCTCGCTTTAAAGAAGAAGAGAGTCTTCAAACTGATAGAGATAATTATGGAACAGAGATAAACGAATACGTACTGGAAAATTTTTGCACAGACTCAAAATAAAAAATTAATAGTATGAATGCAAATTTACCTAATGTGGACCCTGGCAATAAGCTCATTCTTATCGGGGCTATACTTTCCATGAAGAGGATACACCGTTGAATTTCTTCTGTTCAATTTTTTATTCTCGAGAATCATGCTAGAAATATTAAAGTTCTCAAGTTTCACCGGAGCATTATTTTGATTGTCCTCATTGAAGCGTCCGGTTGGTCGGGAGTTTTTGTTTAGCTCATCATCTGGTATTTTATGTGCTGATACAAATTCTGAAAAGTACTAAAGCAATGATGACATTTATCGAGAAATATACTGAAAACTTTTAAGGTAGATCCATTGTTGGTTATACCTGCAATACGAGCGGTGCGAGCCTCCTCCGAGATTATTGGTATCCCCTGGATCGATGACGTCGCCATGATCCGCTGTTCGTACTGCTGTTGCTGCTGATTCTGATGCTCGCCCGGTAACGTTGCCAAAACTAATATGCAGCATGTCTGTAGTCTGTGTCAAAAATAATTTTTATAAAACATAATTTAATGTTGACTTTTAAAACGAAAATTAGATTATGCTTAACGTGTTGTACGCAAACATACAATGAAAATAATCCGAGATTAATAAAAAGGAAGATAAAACGGAAGACGAAGCTAATTTAAAATAATCTTATACATTCTGATGGAACTTCATCTGTTGTGAAATAATCACAACCTCAATAAATTGGTAGAAACAATATCTACCTTAACTTAACGGTCTTACAAAGCATGCCCTGGAATAAAGAATAATGATAATTACCAATTAAATGTAATAAAATATTGTGGATTGCTCGTTGCAATATTTCTTCTCCTCCATTTTGATCAATAAAAGTTAGTACCACGGTCCAAGCATACAACAAGGTACTTTTAGACGGGTTGATTACAGAATTTGTATTGTTCACTCAAAAAGAGAAAGGAGAGCAAGATGATTTTAAGTGGTAAAATGTATGTTTTAGAGAGAGAGTGAGAGAGGGGGAGGGGGAGAGAGAGAACGAGGAGTACAAGAATCTGTAATGAAAATAAATAAAAAAAACTGTCAGAAATGTAAAATTGTAAAATGGAAATGTACAAATGGAAAATAGAAGATTTAAATCGTACAATGATAAACAATATAATCATATGATTTTTACTAACGATGCTTCGCAAAGAATTCTAGTAATAATATTGTAAAATAAGGTTTCAAGGTTAATTTTCAGCGATTAAATGGACCGTATTTTTAAAAATTTTCTTACGCTGTCTTTGATTGCTTGTAACTTCCTAAAAAAGCAATCTTTTTTAACAAATATATTTGAAAAGTTGTTTTAAGACTATATTTGTTTAGTTCCAGAGATTCATTTTTGTGGCTATAGGTATGTAAATTCTTTATAGCTCAAAATTCTAAAAAAATATAGCACCCTGATGGAATTGATTTATTATTTTTATTTTTTTTTATAACCAAAAAATAGTTATGAATTTTCTTTTTTTTTTATATTTCACAGACATTATTACTTAATATAATGAACTTTTCTTAAAAGGTATTCAATTTACCTACATTTTTCTTTTTTAATATTTAAATTATCTTCAGTTTATCATTTTCTTTTTAATTAAGGCAGAAAAGAATTACAATTACATGTAAAATTACTGCAGAACTCTGCAGAGATATTATAGATATCTGTGTGCAGGTCTGGAATTTACAAATAACGACAAGGAAAAAAAACAATAAAAACTATATATTATACACACATTCATACTCTCATGCACTTCGCAATAACTTACAAACTATAAAAACAATCTTTATGTTGTATTATTGGATTAAAGATAATACAAATTGCTGTTTTACGTTGCACGTAAGAATTCTTTTCTATACATCATATGTAAAATATTTGTGACGAAGTCACACAATCACCTTGGCGATGACACAGTAAACTCACGTATCGTCATGAGCGCCATCGTCCTCGCCGAGGAAGCTCCTATAGCCGCGCACTGGCATACGCATACACAGGGTCAAGACGCAAGAAAAACTGAGACTCGAGGAGGGGGGATCACGCACCGAAGTACCGCGCGACAACGTAGAGCGCGGCCGTATATGAGAGAGTGAGGAGAGGAGAGAGAGAGAGGGGAGGAGAGAGAGAGAGAGAGAGATCTAGCAGCCGACGGCGGTCGGCGCGAGATATACGCCACGCAACTATTGGGGTGCGGGGCAAAAGGAGAATGATGGGTTAATAGTGCGCGCTAGCCTACAGGAGTGAGAGAGAGAGTGCACTAACCATAAAAGCCAGGTCATGAGAGTAACGGAGAACGCGCGACAATAATAATGATCCATAAGAGTAAGTGTACGCACGAAGAGAGAGTGTACATCTAAGTTATACGAGAGCGAGAGAGAACGGGAAGAAATATTAAGAGAGAAAATCGACAGCGATAATTCGATTGGTTGCGCATGTTCGTGATCGGGCCTATTACCGTTCTAATTATACGTATATCATGCGGATTTAACGGCAATGGGCTTAATGGTAAGGGAACGACCATCCTCGCACAGATCGTCCCTCCAATATTGCCGAAAAGTGGGTTTGAAAAAGAACGACGTTGGCGAACGACAAGAATTGATCATCAGAGTTACTGTTGAACTGTCAGCCAAAACATGAGAGTTGAACCGGTAACCGATTTAGAAGTAAGGATGAACTGAGCCGTCGACCAGATCATATCGAACGAAGAGAGTACCTTCTACAGTTATACAGAGTATAGCGAGAATAGCGAGTAAGAGTGATTTGCGTGTGTGGATTGTGTATATTCTTTGCAGCTTGTGTTGAGGCTATTGGAGGAATTTCAGGGTCGTGTTTCGAGAAGTCGAGGTTATGTTTTATTCTAGGTTCGAGGTACTAGCTACTGCGGAGAGGTTCAAGAGGCTGAAGTGAGCAGTGTCTATATCATCAGAGTGAATAGCTATAATTTTGTAATAATGAATTTTATTTAATATTTGATCTTTCCAAATAAGTACTCAGTTTTTGGACATTGGATAGTGTTATTGGCAAGTGTATAAGCCTTGAGTGTGTCTTATAGTTTATTTTAAGCTTGATCGAAGCGAATTCTAAGGCTCTTGGCGTTGGTATTTTTGCATCGGAGTTGTGAGGCCAGTGTTGGTTGTTGCTTTTACATTGCTACCTCCTCAACGAGGTACGAGTCGCAAGCCGTGGCATGGCTCCATCTTAGTGAGTAGACGGAGCAAAATAGTAGCGAAAGCACTTGCGGAGGATTATCAAACAAAGATACAAGTTCTCGAGGTGTTTAAGCAAGTATAACGTTGCATGCTATATTTCAAACGTGATTCGGCAATTTATAATGATCTTTAATCTAATTTCGTTTTATGTGGTATTTTATCAATTTTTAGTAAGAGCAGCTTCGGCTCAGTGGTGGAGGGTTTACCTCATGACTTTAGAGTCGTCGGTTCGAAACCTCTGGGGGGTTCTTCTTCCCCCCCCCCCCCTAGTCTTTTGCTTCTATATTTACAGAATCTGCCAAGAGCAAACACTACCAGCTTCCAAGTCAAGCGCCTCCAAGGCATCATATGCGACGCTACTTTTCCATCTTGCTCGCAACACCAACGATCACCTCCGACAGTTTAGCATCATCTGAGCCGCAAAAAGGCCAGGTGCGGAGAATATGCCGATACGCAAAAGGCACTAGCGTTCTAACCGCATGCGGTGCATCAAAATTTATCTGGGTGACCTCGAAGATGCAAAACAACCCGTCAGAGCCGTGACGGAGCCATACTAGACTTTTTACGCAGCAGCCAACCAGTGCACGCAGCGCTCCGGGCATGACTCCATTGCGAGGCCAATTAAACCGGAGGAAATCTAAGCAGCACGCCCATTTCTGGCCGTCTCACCAAAGCCTGCCGGTCTGACGGCTTGTCAATTCCGGGCCATCCCTCTCGACATCACCACTCGGATCTTCAATCTTATTCTCTGGTGCAAAATACTGCCCAAACTTCTGGAGGCATCGAGGACTTCACTCGATCCTGGTAGTATACAGTTCGTGCGCCTTGCACTACCCCGTTCGGACTTGGATACGAAGGAGGAGAGTGATAAGGAAATATTATACTAGGAGGTAGAATAGCTTGACCGACCGTGGTTGATAACTCAAAAGGAGTAAAAAAAAAGTTAGCTCACACGAAGAGAAAGATTCGAAAAGAGGGGAGCTCTAGTCTAATACATCAAGTATACGGAGCGTGCTGAGAAGCCGGGCGCCGCCCCTCTCTACTCGTGCACTCACGCGAAGTAGTGGTACTGACCAGCTCTCTCTCTCTCTCTCTCTCTCTCTCTTTCTCTCTGCTTACGCAAATTCTATTGCGCCTTTGGTGTCCACGCATGATTGCATCATACACCTTATATGCGCGATCTCTACTGTCACAACTAATTCATTGGTGATGAGGCGTAAAACTGTATTTTACTCCCATGTGACGAAAATTACTATTCGGACATCTTCCAAGGTTTTAAATAAAATTTATTTAAAAGTTCTTTTGGAGACCGTTAGTCAACCGACTGCTAGCAGTCAAAAAGTATCGCATTGGCAGGAATTTCCATCACTTGCGTTCAGTCTCATTGCCATTTAATCAAACGTCCAGGAAACCCTCAGTTATACGTCCACAAAACAGCACGTAAAATATTTATTTTACGTCTACTGTATCGAAAAAATTTATCGAGTCTGTTTTTTGACGCAATATAGGTGCTTTATCGATTCTGACATTAAAAATAGGGTATCTTGTTTAAAATTTTGAATTTGACCACAATTTGACCTTGAAATAAAGTCAAGGGCAAATAAAAGATCACCAATGATTTAGTCATTAAAAGCTCCGCTCATATTCCTTGTAACACTTTTCTCTACGGTTCAATCCGGTCAAGTAAATAACAAAAAAACAAATTCAACCTTCGTAAACACGTATTCGGATGTAAAATTTTGCGCTCTATCGATTTCTGGAATAAAAAATAAGAGTTTCTATTTAAAATTTTAAAGTTGATCTTGATTTGACCTTGAAAATTTAAGTTAAGGTCAAAATCAAGGTCACCGCTGAATTTCTTCTTTGAAATCCTACAACTTATATATTTAACATTTTTTTATAGGAGCTCATCCCGAATAGTTACTGGAGGGTTCAGGTCTTTTTGAGACACCCTGTATAGACCAATCAATCAAAACAATTTTATTCTGATGACGAATTTCATTCATCACTTTTTAAGAGAAGAACTGTTCTATAGCAAAGATCAGAATTTTAACATTTTTTGCTTTTTTTTGCTCATTTCGATTAATTTATGACTCTTCAGGGAAGAATTTTTCATGATAGCCATAGAAATAGTTTTTTTCGTAAATTTTTTTCAGTTTTTCAATATAAATTCTTTCAGAGCTATACGTATATGCTTTCCCTTGTGTATCCGTACATAAAACATAAAATCTCGAAAATAATATATTCGATCCTAGATATATCTCTATCAAAAAATTTATGGAGATACCTTCTTATTGTAGAAAATGGTTCATATGAATTGTAGAATGGTTTTCAATGGTTTTTGGATCTAAAAAAATGTGTACAGTTATGTGTTTTACGCAGGTCTAAGAAGGATCTGGTTTTTAAGCTGAAAAATTCTGCAATATTAAAAAAATTTGAGACCAATTTCATTCTCAAGTTTAGCATTTTGATTTATTTGTATCTCATAAAAAGCAAAATTTCAAAATATCATATACACACTTTTTTTTGCAATTTTTCATAGATTTCATATAAACGTTTTGCAGACATGTGTAAATCTTTTTTTAACCCGTTTCATGTCAAAATGGCATAAATTTTTTCATTTTTTCAACCGCTTGCTTCTTATAGTTAATAAATCAACGAACATTTTTAAAAAAGTATCTTCTATTGTATTTTTTTCCGCTCCTATCGAATCTGATGATAGAATTATCCTGTCTGGCGCAAATTTTTAACTATAGCGAATAAAAACAGAAAAAATGTAAAATTTCAAAGATATTTTTTGGCCCAATAATGAGTTTGTACTATAATCCACTTACCTAGAGTGCCAATACTCCGGGTCTAGTGCTATAATGGGATTTTCTAAAAGAAACCGATAGTAAAAGGTAATCCAACATAGAGGATGCAAGATGGTGGCCAAAACTATGGAAAAATGACAATTTCCAAGAAATTAACTGATTTAGACCAAATTTGGTATATAGGAGTTTTTGGGGTCGCTGCATCACGAATCTACATACAGATTTGCAAAATCCACGATGGCGGATTCAATATGGCGAAAGCTCTGTGGAGAAATTTGTTAACTTGAATTTGAAATCTATCAGTAGAAGGCCGTTATGGAGAGACAGCGGTATTGATTCCCCCCCCCCCCCTTTACTGTCGGAGCCTTAGGCCATACGGGTATATCGTAAGTCTGGGCCAGTAGGAGGGGAGGGAGAAAAATCAATACCGCTGTCTCTCCATATCGGCCTTCGTTTGCATTTGTTAAGATGATTAATAATAGTATATAAATTATATGCGCGATCTCTACTGTCACGCTTTATTCTCCCTTCTCCTTTTCATTTTTATGGAGTTACGTAATGGAATAGTGTAAGGGCGTTCCCTCCCCTCCTTACGGTGTTATACATTGATAAGCCGGAGCCATACAAATCACTCTCGTACTCCGCCGCCACTTGTTCATGTTGATGATTTTTTTATGGGATATAAGTTGAGGAAACGAGCGACGAAGAAAAAGAAGAAGAGTATATGTCGTCAATCGAGTCGATAGACGATGAGGATGACTCAAGGCTCGCGCGTCTTGTGGCCAGTGGTCATCTGACGAGGGCGCTAGTGGTGACATATGTGGAACCGACTAGGACTGTAGCGCAAGCCTTTTCTAATGCAACACAGATCGAAGCGTCCCAAGATCCCGGTTACTTGAGGGAGACGGAAAGTTCTGAATCCACGTGTAGATCACACAGAAGACGGTCGAGAGCTGCTCTCATGCATCGGCTTTATTACCGCCTAGAACGAGAGCGCGACCGCTTTTACCATCACATTGCTGGCTGCACACGTATGACATACCATCGCTTCGACGCTAACCGGATGCTTGATCGCCGCAGCAATGAACGTGAGTAAAGCAAATTATACTTTTTTATAAAGTTGCTCACGTGTGTGATTTGCTTTGTATAAAGTCCTTCGTCGCGAAGAAAATGGCGTGGACACTGTCGCGCGCCACGATTCGGCTACTCTCGACGTTGTAACATCAACTTTTGATGTTACAATATAATTAAATACTAGAGTATGTGAACTCTATCTAAGCGCAATTATGGAAGCTGAGAATAGGAGGCTTAGCTGTCTTGGCCCCGCAAAGGCCCGCTCGACTCCTCTCAACAAAGTATTCCCGAAGAATTAAGCATCCGGCATGAAGGATTTTTTGTGCTCTCCATATAGCCATACATATTTCGACTTCGAAGACAACGCCAGGAGACGTCTCATCATCGACGTGCCAGGTGGTCCTCGTGAGAGGTCAGGGTGCGTGCGCAAAGGAGTGCCGATCGATACGGCGTCGATTTTCGGAGCGCACGCGGACCTGACGACATGAGAGCGAGAGAGAGCAGCAAAGTGGGGACGAGAGGCGCGAGAGAGGTGCCGGCGAGAGCGCCGCGACAGCGACAGCTCCGGCTCCCGAATCTGCGAAAAAGAAAAGAGACACACTCGGTATCGAGCCCTCGATTAGGCAGGCCGAAAATCGAAATGGCCTTAGTAATTTAGAATCGTTTTGTATCAAAGTTAGTTGTTCTCGAATTGTTTAATAGTGATTGTATAAGTGCTAGTGTCGAGCCTCGCGGCGTGCTTTATTTTAGTATTGGTGCTGCACTATAGCAGCTGGTGCTCAACGGAACACATAAATTGAATAAAGTGTTAAAGTGTTAAAGTGTTCATTTTAAATTCAGAACTTTATAAACTTTATTTCATTCTCCCTTTCCCAAATCGCATCCCTCCCGAATTTCCCCTCTTCTCCAGTAACTAAAACGTTGTTACAACGTATATATAAAATAAAAAATAAAAAATATTTCTCATTCACCTTGTTTTCTACGTTATTCTTTTATAGCGTGCGCACAGAGCGAGTCTTCTCTCGACGCGATACCATCGGGGTCCGACAGCAGCGTTGCACCTACACAAACAGGCAGCGGTAGAGCCGATACTGGTGACGAGCGTGTAGTAGAAGATGCGGCCGGTGATAATACCATAAAGCCACCAGGTACAAGATTTATGGTTAGCGACGAGCGGAATCATTACCTTGAGCGTTTTCATATAAATAGCCGGAGATTTACACGACGAATACTAGATCCACCGGAAAATTTTAACGCCATTCCATGGTTAGAATTAGTAATACGTGACATTCATGCGTTTTTTGTATCTCTAGGCAATGCCGACGATTTGTTGGGTGTAAGCATTAGTAGTGAGCACTTTACGCACGGTAGTGCGGGAATGTCTCTGCGAACAATCGTGAATTTTACGTACGATGATTTGTGGGAGCTCGTAAGTAGTGTGGTTCAAAGTAACGCTCAATTTCGCGTAAATAAAAGTTTTATTTTAGAAGCAACGTACATTCAAATGCCAGTCGGTGAGGGTCACAAACGTAAAATTCTGAATCTTAATGTCGTCAGGCAGCGGTCGTTAGTCGCGATAAAAAACAATGATAACCTTTGTTTGCCTCGGGCTTTAGTCGTCGGTGAGATGCATACAAAGCTAAAAATAAACGGTACAGACGAAATGAAAAAATTATGGACAAATATTCGCGGTGGTCGACAACCTTTACAAAGACGAAAAGCTATAGAGTTATTGCGTAATGCTAATGTATTTATACCAAACACCGGGTGTGGATTTCGAGAGATTGAAAAATTTCAAGAATATTACGCGGAGTAGCAATTGTCGTATACGATAAAGATAAATTTTGCTCCGGGGAACGGACATTTTTCGACGGGCGGCCAATGTTAAACGTTGATAATCCTACTGTTATAAATTTATATCACGACGAGAGTAATCATCATTTCGACACCATATTAAATTTAGTAGGTACCGCGAAAAGTAAATTTTTTTGCAAATTTTGTAACAAACGTAATGATTATGTGGATCAGCACGAATGTGCATCGGTTTGTCCGCGTTGCTTTATGACACCAGCTTGTAAAACGGAAGGTGCGATAATGAAATGTTAGGAGCGTAAGAGAAATTGTTTTGGCAAATGTTGTTTTAATAATCAGAAAATAGCGGGATCTTACAAAGTAAAAAATAAGACAATATGCGATTTGATAAAAATGTGTGTTGTATGTGACAAACGCTTTCACGTATATCGCGGTAAACATGAGTGCGATATTTCCTATTGTAAACTCTGTCGAACGAAACATTCGATCAATAGTTTGTGTTTCATGAGGTCTCTAGACCCCTCGAAGCGGAGTAAAGATAAGAAATATCTGTATGTATTTTACGATTTGGAGACACGGCAAGAAGTGTCTTATAAGAATCACTCAACTACGGTCGAACACATATCGACTCTCTGTCGCTCAACAGGTATGCTCGGACTGTTTGGAAAACGACGATATGACTGATCAATGCAACACTTGCGGGACGCGGGAGCATATATTTAAAGAAAACCCTGTAAGAGACTTTTTAGACTTGTATTTATATGAGAAATCCATTTTTGAAAAAATTATATGTATCGCGCACAATGCCGGTGGTTTCTATACACAATTTATTTTGAGAGAAATTGTCGAGAAACGTAAAAATACAGTACCGAGCCTGATTCTTAATGGGAAAAATATTGTAATGCTAGAATCGGGACGAACAAAATTTATTGATAGCTTAAATTATTTTCAGATGAAGTTTTAATTTGAACTTCCACCGAGTGCAAAAAAGGGTATTTTCCTCACTTATTTAATACCGTAGAACATAATGATTACATTGGACCTCTGCCGGAAGCTCACTACTATGTACCGGATTCTATGTCTGACTCGGAGAGACACGCTTTTTACGAATGGTACGCTGAAACGGTACGCGATTATGTATTTGACTTTCAGAAAAAGATCCAAGATTATTGTCGTATGGATGTTGAAATTTTGAAGCGTGCTTGCATAGCCTTTAGGGAAATATTTATGAACGTGGGGAAAGTTTGTCCGTTTACCGAGACGACGACTATAGCAAGAGCATGCTCATTAGTCTATAGAACAAATTTTTAAAAATCGCAAACTATTTATATTATGCCACCACGAGGTTATCTAAGGAGTAACAATCATTCTCAAAAGTCAATTGAATGGTTGGTTCAGTATGAGCACGAGTTTGGTCGGAAAATAATTCACGCTGGTCGAGCACGCGAGTACCGTCTTCCCGAAGGTTCTTTTAGTAGACGGATTTATGCCACCGGTCGACGAGTTTGAGGGAAAAGGGGTTGTGTTTGAGTATGAAGGCTGCTACGCGCATGGCTGTCCAAAATGTTTCGTTCAAAACCGTAACAAACGTCTAGTGTTTAACAATACTTTCGACGAGGCGTACGAAAATACACTCACCAAGTTAGAAAAAATTCGAGAGTGTGGTTACGACGTTCGATGTATGTGGGAATGTGAGTTTGAGAATATAAAACGTATGAATCTCGAAATTGCACGATACATGAAAAATCACCCAATAATGAGTCGCATAACACTAAACCCGCGCGATGCTTTTTTTGGTGGACACACCGAGAATATAATACCATTTTATAAAGTGAAAGACGGCGAGAAGATAAAATATACAGATATTGGTTCTCTCTATCCGTGCGTGTGTAAGCGCGGTAAATTTCCGATCGGTCACCCGCATATATACGTGGGAAGTGAATGTAACGAGCTTACGCGTGGCGATGACAATAATCTAAGTCAAGTGAAAGGGTTGGTCAAATGTAAAGTATTACCACCGCGTGACTTGTATCTACCTTTGCCTCCCGTGAAAATGCATGGTCGACTTTTGTTTGCGCTTTGTCGATCTTGCTGCGAGGAAGCCTGCGAAAACGATTGTAATCACGAGGAAATTGCCATCGCGAATTTACGGGCACTTGGGTTGCTGACGAACTACGCAAAGCTGTCGATCTGGGATATCGTGTGATATGTATATAAATTATTTGGCATTACTAAATAACACGTTTCGATGGTAACAGTGGGGGTCTGTTACTACATTACAGAGTATGTAAATATTTTTTTAAAAATTAAACAAGAGACAAGCGGTTGGCCCGAATGATGCACGGACGAAGAGTCAAAATGTAATTACTTAAGCGAATACGAGCAAGACGAGGGAATCACGTTGGAATAAGAAAAAGTCGTTAAAAATAGTGGTTTACGAGCTGTTGCCAAATTGTGTTTGAATTCATTGTGGAGAAAATTCGGTTAAAGATCAAACTTAAAACAGACAGAGGTTGCAAAGACCCGGGAGACGTTACTAAAACTTCTATCTTGTCCTGACAAAGAAGTATTGAGTATCTTACCTGTGAATAATGAGACTCTGTACACCAACTGGCAATATCGCGAGGAAGCTGTTACAGCAGCCACGCACACTAACGTTGTCATAGATGCTTATACTAAAGCTAATCAAACGGAAAAGCTAGGCAGACGTCTGATGTATTGTGATACAGACTTGTGTATTTTTGTAAAAGAAGAGAATAACCTCGAGGAATACGAACCTACATTGGGTAATTTGTTAGGCGCAATGACAGACGAGCTCGTTAGTTACGGTGAGGGCACGTACATTCAGAAAATGGTCTCTGCAGCACCAAAATTTTATGCTTATCAAGCGATCACATCCACGGGTGCACGCATAGAAGTGTGTAAGGTTAAGGATATAAGTTTAAATTTTAAAAATTCTTTAAAAATAAATTTTGACTCTATAAAGGCGCTGATCGTTGACAATTTTGACAATAATGAAAACTCTTGTGATAGAGAAATGATTAGAATTAACTTTAAATCTATCAAACGTACTTCCACGCACGAGGTTGTAACGCGCGATGAAGTCAAAACATGTACTACTGTCTTAAAAAAAAGACGCTATATTTCCGCCAGTCATTCGTTACCGTCTGGCTAAAAATGTAACTAATTCAAGAATTTGCAAATAAAAATTTCATAAAAATTCACATCCTTTCTATTATCCTTTCTATTGTCAAATTCTAAGTTTAATTGATATAAAGAAATTAATTACATTAGTGAACATGGGGCCCACCACGACCGCGGCGGTGGTGGGGGACTATAAGCTTGTCTCCCCCCCTTCCACCACCGGCGGTGATAAGCTGGTCCGATTCAGTAATTAAGCTGATTGGCGAGGGTCTAGCTTGACACTGCACGCGCAAGACCAGCTAAACGGTGCGCGTACACCGCGCCGTGCCGCCACCGCCGTCTTCTCTACTGGTTAAGCTGGGCAAAGGGTGCGTGATCTTTGAATTACTAGCGGTCATGGATACGACGTGGAAACATCCCTTCACCTGCAGGTCCAACAATGGCTGGAAAGTCAGTTTTTGTAAAACGATTTCTTGCACATCTACCCAGTATGTGTAACGTACATTTTGATCGTCTTCTTTTTTACTACGGCGAATGGCAAGAAACATATCGTACTGACTACAAGTCAGGTGGCGGTCAAAAAATCGAGTTTCGGGAGAGTGTGTGAGAACCTAAAGACTACTCTCATGATAACGATAAAAAAAATTGACTATTCTCGGCGATTTAATGCGCGAATCTTGCACCAATGCTATACTTGACCTTTTCACAAAAGGTTGCCATCACAAAAATATAAGCTTAATTTTTATAACGCAAAATATATCTCACACAGGGCAGAATCAGCGCGATTTGTCACTCAACTCCAATTACATTGAACTTTATAAAAACCCACGAGATCGCGCAAAAATACAGTACCTGGCACGACAAGTTTACCCTGAAGACCCTAAGTTCTTACAAGAAGCTTACATCGATGCGTGTTTACCACCGTACAGTTACTTGCTGCTCTACATGAAACAGGATACTTTGGACGAATATCGTTTTCGTACCAGCATCTTTCCCGACGATGCGCCACAGTACGCGTACGTCCCGAAATATTCGTCAAAGTAAAACTAATAAAAGCGTATAAGACAGTGTACAATAATCATTGCTATCGCAGCAATGGCCGAGATAACATCGGTACCGGGTAAAAAGTTCTCAAAGAAGCGTGTGGTTCTTTTGAATGCGCTCTGTCACGTTGATAATTAGCAGCGTAGAGCACTACTTCGTACAACTGACAAAGATTTGGTAAAGTGTATCTGCGAGTGTGCATTAAACGTACTGCAAGGACGAAATACACATAGATACATCGATGTAATACAAAAAATTGTCGATGCTTACAACAACACTGTACACTCAGCTATACGCATGAAACCAGCGCACGTAGACCTGTACAACGCCGCTCAAGCCCGCACCAATCTGTAAAGACGTCTCACCGGACTGATACAAGCAAAATACCGTAAAGGAGACCTTCAAGAAAGATTTCGACAAAAATTACTCCGAGGAGATATTCAAACTTTACCGTGTTTCGCAAAAACAACGTATTTACCTGTACGAGATGGAGGATCTGAACGGAGAAAATATCAATGGTTTCTTCTACACTGAGAAATTGACAGATGTAGGTTCTGCACGTTTAGCAGCTGAACAAGAATTCAAAGTCGAGCGTATCATTCGATCCAAAGGACAGGGGCAAAAGAAGCAGCTGTTGGTAAAGTGGATAGGGTATCCGGGAAAGTTCAACTCGTGGATAAAAGCTGCAGATCTTAAAACCGTTTAGCAAAATGGACAACAGTGAAGATTTTTATCTTGTGTTACCCAGCAACAATAGCATGACGTATTTTCCGGGAAATACTACCTCATGTTTCACAACGCATTTGGGGCGTGAAGTCAGATTAACAGGCAATTGGCAAGTTGGCCTAGCAGAAATTCACGTTCCCTGCACAATCATGCATATTAAAGAATCCGAATCTGCGTACACTTTCAAACTAGGTTCAGCTGTGTACAAACTATTGGAGAATAATGGAATTTGTAAATTTCCATATGGCGTTTACGACAGTGTTGCTGAACTCGCGGAAGAAATTAACAGAGTACAGGTTGTGCGCGATCATCAATAATTCACTCCAACGGATTTTCAGAAAGGATACTGTGCTTTGAGATGGACCTGCGATTGCTAAGAACCCCATTACATAACATTTAACGAAAAAATATGACGAATCTTTGGCTTCGAGGTTATTCACAGACAAACAGGTACATTCATCACCGCTAAAACAAGTGTGTCTAAAAACATTGGTACAAAACCTGGGTGTCTGGCACAAGCTATCCCCGATCAATTGTTCGTGTACACAGACATTTGCGAGCCTTACACAGTCGGCGATACTCAAACAGCATTGCTTCGCATAGTTTCCTTGGAAAATTCAAGATATAAATTTCGCAGCAACATTGTAAAGCATTTTGCAACTATAAATTACATATCACTCATACATCATACTTTTTGCAACATTGTCATTGATATAAGAGGCCAACAAGCTCAACGTATTCGAGTATGGGACGTTTACCGTAACGCTTCATTTAAAGCGTAATCGGTAAAAAATGCGCCAGTATCTAACCTACTACGACCAACATACTGGTGGTAGTATTGGTGTGATAAATGTTTACGCGGGTTCAACCTATCAGCGTGGTTCTGGAATTGGAAATTTCATCGGTGCGATATTTCGAAAAATTGTCCCATATCTGAGTAGCGGTGCCAAAGCTGTGGGTAGAGAAGCCGTTCGTGCAGGCTTTAACGTGCTACATGACATAGCTAATGACAAAGCGAGTTTCAAAGAATCAGTCAACACTCATCTTTGAGAATCTGGAAAAAATTTGAAAAGGAAAGCCGAAAAGAAGGTCTCAGAAATGATGAAAGAGCACTGGATATAAGTCATCATCAGTTAGAGGAAAACGGCAGTCGACGAGTAGTCGCGCGAGAGCG
Organism: Torymus tubicola; assembly: GCA_035583055.1. NCBI lineage: Eukaryota > Metazoa > Arthropoda > Insecta > Hymenoptera > Torymidae > Torymus > Torymus tubicola. The sequence goes on from JAWWEQ010018538.1 coordinate 23,600, forward strand.
CGCAACGTACCGCGAAGGAAAACGGTGAAGATGTTAAAAAAAACTAAAATCTGTAAGAAATCAGGAAGAAGAAGAACAAAAAAAACACCCTTAGAAGTGTTGCAGATATTTTTGGATCTGCATAAATATGGCGTATTTACACTCGTGCAGCGGTGAAGGAATGAAGAGCGAACTAGATCTCTTGAATCTCCCTCTCACTTAAACATTGATATAAAGCAGCACTTTTCTCCACTACAAACTCGTATCATCGCTCAGCAATGACAGCGATTCACCGCTCGAGTTTCTTGTGCCTAGTTCTACCGAGCACTACATAGATCTTGCCCATATCATGCTACATGTTACTGTTCAAATTTTACCGATTGACGCAGAACAAGAAAACATAAAAGTTGGGCTAATTAATAATTTTATTCACACTTTATTTGATCAAGGAGACATATTTTTCAATCAAAAATTAGTCTCACTACCAAATAACGCTTACCCATATAGGGCCTACATAGAAACGTTATTGAACTACGCTCCACCAGCTTTGCAATCTCATTTAACGGCTGCTCTATGGTATGCCGATACACCAGGCAACGTGGATGCGAACTCGACTATTGCACGCGGTGCACACACTGCCAAGAATGGTCTCCTCAACCGTCAATACTTTACGCTTGGTGGAAAGTCCGTCGACCTAATTGGACATTTACACTGCGACGTATTCAATCAACCTAAATTTTTCCAAACATATAGGAAGCAACGCTTATCGTGCGTCGAGCTAAAATTAGTCCAGGTGTATTACTCACGCATGCCAATGCTCTAGCTAAGACAACAGCAAAATACCTCATCACCAGGGTCGAGGTTAAGGCTTTCACTATGTACAGCGGTGACATGGCTGAGACGCTGGATAACGTTATTCTAGGACAGTTGCCCAAAAGAATCATCGCGGGTTTCGTGAAACAAAGCATTCAACGCTAACCGTCACTTGAACCCCTTCAATTTCCAACACTTTAACGTAAATTTCTTATCGCTCTACGTGGACGGTGTAGATATACCAAGCAAACCCCTTGAACCACGCTTTACAGGCGACAATAAATTGTACGTTGACACTTTTCACACACTCTTCACCGGCACGGGCATTCACTACCTCAACGAGGGTATAGACGTTAATCGCGTTACCTACCCATCAGGCTATTGTCTGTTTGCATTTGACCTGACATCTGACTTATCAGCTCATTTTTCTTCTCACTGGAACCTCGTGTGAACGGGATCTCTGCGTCTTGAAGTTCATTTCGAAGAGGCAATAACTCAAACGGTCAACTGTATTATTTGCGCTAAATTCGACAACGTACTAGGAGTAGATTCCAACCGACATATCGTTACAAACTTTAATGCATAAGAGCGGCGGGAGTAGAGTCAGTAGTGGGGAGAAGCGAATATAAGCCGATGAGGCCTACCACTGTCAGCGCAGTCGACTTTACCCTTCGTGACGAACGCATCTCTATATTCTTGAGCATCATGGATTACGTAATAGAAATTCAGGGTTTAAGAGACAAGGATAATAAGTTTTTACCCAAGGAGGTTGCGATTATCTTTTTGCAAGGGAAAGTCTCGGGACATTGGATAATTATTCTTCCTCACGCATTTGACGAGTTGACTACGGATACAAAAATAACGAACATCTATCATCAAAAACACTTGGGTTACATTGGTTCGATGACAATATCACTTTACGAAAACTACAACATCACTTTTATAGCATTGCCAAAAATGCTGCTAAAATTTATGTGAGAGGTAGCGATACTGCACGACTCGTTCAATCCATGATGACACGTACTATAGTTGATATCGACGACTACATCAGTGAAGGTTTCACGAATATGCAGAGGAAATTTAATAGCGAACAAATATGTTTCACCCATGGTTGTATGGATAATTCGTATAAAAAGTCATACTGTGCTCTCAAACGCGGACACCTACTCAGGGAGTGGCGCTGCTCACTACTACCCGCGGAAAACCGTAAATCATTGCCAGAAAAAAGCAGCGATTTGTTTATTAACGCTGTAGAAAATCTCATCTAGAATAGAAGATGCCATATCAGATTTGGACTCGAAGGCAGGGACGTTGTTGACATTCGAACGGTTGAGAATACGAAACAGCCGAAGAAGCACACGAAAAAGATGAACACAAGTCAGATAGCGAGAGCTCTGGAGAGTCTGAAAGCGAAAACGATCGGAGTGTACGCGGCTGATCGAATCCCAAACGTACTAATGCCACCAGCTGCTATTGTATGCAACACGGATGACCACACGAAACCAGGCTCTCACTGGGTAGCCATCTACATAGACAAAAACAGATTTGAAACGTACTTTGACAGTTACGGTGTTCCATCAGCTTCAAGACACCATCTCTAGCGACTTCGAAGAAACTGCAAAAATTTTCGATGGAATGTCAAGACACTTCGAAGTATCCATTCAATGTGCTGCGGCCAATATACCATCATGTTTTTGTATTGCATGTGTCGCGGTATTGGCATCAATACCTTTTGTGGTCTCTTTACGCATGACACGAGAAAGAACGACAACCTAGTTATTAATTTTTATAAAAAAATATTTAACAAAAATAAGTATAGAAAATATAAGAAAGTACTCGCTTTTCAAGCGAATATTCTCGTGACTCAGGCATATGTAATCAATCATGTATTCCTAGACTAAGGTGTGTGTAATAAATATTATGTAACGATAAAAAGCGTTTTCGTTTGTTCAAACCCTTTCCTTTCTCAATGGTTTCACCTTATCCCACAGAGACACGATACGTCAATCTAATCTAGAATAAAGATTTTTTCACATTCACTCAATAACCATCAAAAATACATGTGGTTATTGTGTACGCTAACAAATCTATCACTATCGACGAACGGCCACTACCAACACAAGCAGAAGACGAAAACGAACAGCCATCATGCAAAAATACAAAGAAAAATGTCACTATACCACCAGGCATCGTTATGCATGAGACTACTTTCGATAGTCTTCGAAAACAAGGAAATTTAATCAATCTTCGTCTAGGCATGCTCAAGGAATGTGTCGGTAAAGTAAATCGCACCCTTGACTACATACTCGAATATTTGAAAAATGAACTCCAAGAAGAAACCGCAGATAACATGCAGAACATTCTCAAGGACTTAATAGTATTCAAACAATATTACACAACTCACAAACCCGACATAGAAGGGTTCATTGCTGAAAACATGGTCGACGACAACGATAAGTATAAAAGTGATGATTTAAAAATTATTCTTGCCGAAATGTACGCGTTCGATCTGCCTATAGTTGCCAAAGATATACACGACTATTTATTGTCTAAATAAATGCTGTATATATTTTTCCAATAAATTATACTCTATATTGAAAATACTTTTGTTTGAAACATACTATAACCTTCACCTAAAATGTCCTATTTCTCGTTACGCAGGGGCCTGGTAAGCGCATAGGACTACGGCCCCTACCGTTAAATCGTCACCCAATAACTATAAATATTACCACAATCCCAGTTTTCCGCTCATTCTTTCACAGACTTCACAATGGAGAAGAGCAACAGTAAAAACACCGATCGTACACCCCTCATTAAGGATGAAAAAAAATCCGTCGCTCAACACTGGAAAGAAATAAAAAAAAAATTTCAACCAACACGCACTCTGTACCTGAACGCCATCGATAGAAGAAATTTTAATTGATACACTAACAACGGCCATCTTAACAAATACAAAATGTGTCTTCATATAGTTTATAATAATTTATTTGATTACTAACTATGTAAATAAATACTATGTAAGTTTTTCGAATAAATTATATTCTACACAAACAATATTTTTATTCAAATAAACATTAGCCGTCATCCAATTTGTACTTCTCTCCCCACAAAATAAACTCACATATATATACACTTTATCTCTTGCCATGCAAGGGCCTCTAGTAACAGCGGCAGGACTAGGAGAGTGGGGGAAATCTGTAGCCCTCCCCTCTTCAATGTAGATGAGCGGCGGGGGCGCGCTATACTGGCCCCCGACTTTCGCTATACCTGTATAGACTAACGACGCCGACAGTAGGGGGGAGGGAAAATACCAATACCTCTGTCTCTCCTAAAATATCTTATTTCTCATCACACAGGGGCCTGGTAAAGGCATACGACTACCGCCTCCTCCGTTTAACCGCCACCTAATTACTATAAATATTACGACAATCCAGTTTTCCTCTCATTCTTCCACATCCTTCACAATGGACAAGAGCTCTGTGCCTGAACGTATGGATACAGGAAATTTTAATTTACATACTAATATTGGTCATCTTAACAGATGCAAACGAAGGCCGATATGGAGAGACAGCGTCATTGATTTTTTCCCCTCCCCCGAGAAAATCGATTTTTTTACCCCTTGATCTGACAGAGACTCAGGTATATATTAAATTTTATTGACTGATTTTTTTTGTTTTTTCCCATTTTCTCACTAATTATTTTTCATAGCTTTTTCGATCATTTGAATTCTCATTAATTCTATCTCTTTCATACTTTACTTTTGCATCTTTGATTACTCTATTGAATATCTTAACGTAATCCATATATTCTTTTTTTAAATTCTGAGACTCTACATTTTTAGCCACAAATTATAATTATAGTAATTCCTTATTTTTACATGATACACTACTCACGCACACAGATATCATTCACAATAAATTTTTTATATAAATATATAAATTACGATACATCATATGCAAAAGAATCAACATTTATTAAGAACTGATTTATATAAAGGCGTAATGGATTATTTAAATAAAAAAGAATAATGATAGAGTGAGAATTGGAAACATGGTTATATTACCGTCATCACTTTCAGGAAGTCCTCGATCAATGAAACAAAATTTATTAGATTCAATGACAATTGTACAAAGACTTGGTGAACCTGATTATTTTATTACAATGACTTGTAATCGAAATTGGAAAGAAATTAAAGAAAATTTATTTAATAATGATTTGGTGATTAATAAACCTGATATTGTAGCAAAAATATTTGATGGAAAAGTAAATGATTTTTAAATGAAATATATAAAAAATCCATTTTTGGAAGATGTATTGCCTACACATACGTAATTGAGTTCCAAAAAAGAGGATTGTCACATATGTACATGTTACTAACGAATATATTTTTAAATGCAGCCAAAAAATTGGGCTGCATTTAAATACTGTAGATTTAACCTCATTTTCTTATTTTTTATGGGTAATTCGATAGTCGGCACTCTCGAGGTCAGCACAATATGTTTTGTCCCCGCGATAAGTCCGTCTACCGCGAAAAGTCACAAGGGGCTCCGTGCGCTTTTCGATTTTCTAACCAAATAGGTCACGTTTTTAGCCAAAAATTGGGATCTTGTAGGTGTTGAAACACATCAAGTACGTGGTCTAGCTGTTCGAAATAGCCCATGACGGAGTCTAGGTAGTGCGCTCCGTAGTTTTTTACCTGTAGGTGTTAAAAAACATCGAATGCATGGTTCTATGTAGTCGAGGTAACCGATGACGGTGTCTAGGTAATGCGCTCCGTAGTTTTTTCCTCTAGATCACAATTTCAATTCGTTCCAACACCCATAGGCAAAAAACTACGGAGCGCACTACCTAGACTCCGTCATCGGCTACCTCGACCATCTAGACCATGCATTCGATGTATTTCAACACTTAGTGGTAAAAAAATACGGAGTGCACTTCCTAGACTCTGTCATCGGCTAATTTGGACTCCTAGATAATGTACTTGATGTGTTTCAATACCTAGAGGCAAAAAACTACGGTACGCACCACCTAAACATCATCAACGGCTACCTCAAACACATAGATCACACATTCGATTTGTTCAAAGTGATTCATTAATAGTTAAAAAATGGTTGTTTTCAGTAAAGATACGTAACGCTTATTACAAAAAATTAATCGCACTTTAACTGCTATTGAATATTTTATAACTCTTAAGAATTATTCATTTGAGTCAAATACTATGAAAAAATCAACTTCCAAATGAACCGCGTATTTACCGCAAATATTTCTTTCTATCAGTGTACCCAGACATTCCTAATTTTTATGGATTTAATGAAAAAACCAATACATAGACCATGAGAAAAAACGCAGATAAAGCCGTGTGGCTGGCGGTCAGTTACGGGTGGAGGCGCCGCACAATCACTCCGCTACTATATACACGCGCGAGCACGAGGAGAGAGTCACAATCAAGATGGCTCCTTCTTGAAGTCCGGCGTGAAGTCGCGCACGAGGCCGCCTCGAGCAGGCAGGCTGTGCGCGAGATTACGCTTGGCTGCCCTTAGCGCGCGAGATTTTAAACGGGAACTACGCGCCCGTTACAAAACATAAAATGTATTTTTATAATCCATTAATACCTATCGAAATTTTGAATAATAATGGTTTTAAATTAACGGAGTTTGGTATCCAACATGTATTGAAAATTTAGAATATGAAGTTAATTTCAATGAAATTTATGTTTCGTTTGAAAAAGATATTCTTGAAAAGTACAGCATAAATTCATTGTCAACAAAGCAGAGGAAAATTTTTGATACAGTTTTGAGTAGTTTATACAACATTATTAATTATAATAATAATAATAAATGTTTCTTCATTGATGAACCTGGGAGTAGCGGAAAAGGCTACTTACTAAATTCAATAATTATTAAATGATCAATCAACTTGTAATATTTCTCCAAATTCAGAATATGGAATAAAGTTACGGAATGTGAAAGTTATAATTTGGGATGAAATAAGTATAACATCTAAGCATGTATTAGAAGTTGTTGATAAATTATTTCGAGATATATGTGAAAATAATGAAATTTTTAATGGTAAATTAATTTTAGTTTCAGGTGATTTTAGACAAACATTACCGATAGTTAAACGTGGTAATCGGACAAAAATTATTAAAAATTGCGTTAAAAATAGTAAATTATGGTGTAATTTTCATAATTTTTTTTTTAAAGATACTATGAGAATTGGAAGTAGCGAACAGAAATTTTAAAAATGGTTATTAAATATTGGAGATGGTATATATTCTAACAATTTTGAAAGACATAAGCAAGTTAATGAAATTCCAAAGAGAATGCTGCTATCAGAAAATAATATAGTTGTATAAATTTTTGGTAATAATTTTGACCAAAGGGATAATGACATCGATAAGAAGGTATTTTTAGCACTGAAAAATATTGATGTACTTAATATTAACAACAATACTTTATCAAAACATAATGGAGATATTACAGAATACATTACTGTAAATGCTTGTGTTGATGATGATAATAAAGATTTAAGTGATTTGGTGCATGAATAATTTTTTAATTCATTAATACCATATGGTTTACCTTCTCATAAACTGATATAAAAAAAGGGCGCTATTATAATATTGCTAAGCAATATTAATTCATCAGACGGGTTATGTAATGGAACTCATTTAAATGTAAAGAAACTATTAGAATATTGTATTTGTGCAGAAATAGTTACTGGTAACGACAACGGTAATACTGTTTTATTACCATATATTAACTTAACTAAATCGAAAGATGAGTTGCCATTTGAAATGAAAAGACGTCAATTTCCAATTAGATTAAAATAGGCAATGACAATAAATAAATCTCAAGGTCAGACTTTTAACAAAGTTGGAGTCTATTTACCCGCCCCAGCTTTTAGTCATGGCCAATTGTTTGTCGCATTATCAAGGATAACAACAGAAAAAAACTTGAAAATCTACATTAAAATTAATTTAAGTACAAATCCCTCTATAAAAAATGCATCCTAGAGATGGTCAGCGCCATGTTGGACGCCATGTCGATTTTCTCGAAAATCACTAAATCTCGAATTTTAGTGTCTGCACGAGATGGCGCATCAGTATTCAATTTTTTGAATTTGTTGATGATGAATGTACGCGAAATGGCACATCAGTATTAAATTTTTTAGTTTTTTGAATTTGTTGATGATGAATCTACGCGAATCCTAACATGTAATGGCATCTATTACTTCATTTGGTGTGATTAACATATTTGCATCTTTCATGTCATTCAAAATACTAAAAGGGCTATGATCCTCTAACGATAAATCATTATTTTCCACATTTACATCAAAACTATCTGCCTTCATGATCTGCCTGATTTTTTTATTATCAGTCACGATAGTAATTTTCAAAGTACTTATAAAAATCTAATAAAATATTGATTACCTCTTATAAAAAAGGTCTTCACATTAATATTTTTTGTTTTTATGAATTTTTAATTTTTATGAAAATACATATATAGTTATACATCTCTATAGTATTTCTGGTGTAAGTATCGCTGTCAGGCATATCGTGTAGAACGACTCTAATGTGCATATTCTCGATTTCTTTTGAGGTTTCAACTTCTTTAATCATTACCAATTGTAACGGGCGCGTGGTTGAAATGCGTCCGAATGCCGAGGGGATTCGAAATACGCGCGCAACCGCGGGAAAAAGGGACAGGAAGAGCCATCGGGCGGCGCGCGACGAAAC
>JAWWEQ010018559.1:0-32095 GCA_035583055.1 Torymus tubicola
TATATATGTATGTGGGATGAACGTGGGATGATCAATTTTTGATATTTTAATTTAATTGGCATTAGGTGCGGTTCATCGTTAATTGAATTCTTCAGCAACGTTATTAAGGGAATTGGAATATTCGAAATATAATTATTCAGCATACCGATCATTACGTTATTATATATGAAACGACGAATCGTCCAATATCAAAATTAATTAATTAATTTAATTAAGCGATAAATATAAGAAAAATCGTGTGAAATGTATAATATTAATGAAGTTTTCAGTTATATCATTTCCATTACTCCCCAAACGAGCATTATTCAATTTTTTACAATTGTTCACTTTAACATTCTATGACGTTACGTTCGACCACACTCGAATGTTATCGAAATTCTCGTAAAAAAATTCCCGAACTAATAATTTCGGGGTTCGAGATACACAAATACAAGACACAAAGAGAGTGACAGAAAAGGCCATAAAAAATTAAACAACGAAAGCTTTCTGGGAGGGTATGATTATTAATCGAAATTTGATTATTCATTAACCAAGCAGTCGCAGCAGCACATAATACGCTTACAAAAAAGTCATTAAAAGCCACATCGTCCCGTAAAAACCTCTACCGTCACATTCGAAACCTGCTTAACCACGTTAATTATTAATTTCGTTGTGAGAGAAATCGTGAGGTTCGAGCAACATTACATATAGAGAGAGAGTGCGTTAACTTTAACGAGGTTCTACGAAATTTCATTCGCGTTATGAATGTTAAAAGTGTGTGTGTAATTTAATATCCCAAAAATATATACACGTGGTGTATGCGAATAAATGTTAAATAAATAAACAACAATATATACACACCAAAAAGGATTCAGCAGGTAATGAAACTGTGGCGCATTACAAACGCGTTGAAAAATGTAGATTCAAATGCGTTTCGGGAAAAATGAATTCGCGCGGGTCTTAAATCAAATTTTATTAACATTCTCTCGTAATGTACCCCTGTACCATCGGCCTCGATTGTTTTTCTCCATCCTCTCTCTCTCTCTCTCTCTCCTACTCTACATCTCCGCAATGGGTCAACCTCCCACGTCGTCGTAACAGTTCGAAGGTATAGCATATACGAACGTATGGGTACTACTATATATACCTACACCTACGTACTACTCTGCACACCTCTCAGAAAATGGATCTTTTACGGGTTTCGCCCCCGAATAGGTGCGTAAATCTTTCGTTACGCCTTCATCTCTGTCTCTCTCCGCCTTTTCGCGCATATATTACACACACACGTACACATACATACATCGTACCGATCCGCAAAAGAGAGTATAAGAGAAAGATATAGAGGAAGCGTTCACTCGCGCTACCGGATATAACTTTAGCGTCGCGCGAGCGCGAGCGAGTGAGTGGAGCAGAGCGGCTCTATCTTAAATTAAACATTAACTTCCACTCGCGAATTTTACTTTTCACTTTGTACACTTCCGCGGCAATTTTGCCATCGCTATCTTCCCTGACGACGACGTAGCATCTCCTGCTTCTGCTGCTGCTGCTGCTTTCTCATCCGCTCGCCTTTTTTTTCTGTTATATATAGCTATCTTTCTCTCTCTCTCACCCTCGCGCGCGCTTGCTATATACCTTCTCTCTCACTCCCCCCCTCCACGCCTTTTCGTGCACTTCGACTTTATCTCTGCAAGCTTGTTTTTTAGCTGGCTTCGCTTATTGTTTTCCAGCTATATAACAGTGTCTGCGTGTCCCTTTCTCGTTCCCCTCCCCCTGTAAAAAAAGTCGCTGCTCGATTACTCGATTCCCTCGTCCTCCGACCTTTTTTAATATCTTGTCTGCGCGTCGTTGAGCTTAATTTTATATGTATATAAGGCTCATTTTTTTTTCATTCTACTCTGTCGCAGGTACTTTATGCAATGAAACATAGATATATATATATATATATTTCAGTTCGTTGGTACTTTAATTTACTCTCCTTTTTTATTTTCCACTGTTTCCCTTTAGATATGCCGATTTACAACTGTATAAAAATTACACTGTAAAGTCACTGCAGATACTATAACTAAAAGAATCATCTTACTTCACAAAAACTTTTTTCCTTAGCTCCTCTAAACTACAGTTGCCTTTTCAATTCTTCCTAACAACATTTACACAAGGTCGTACAATAATACTTTTTTCCTAATTCTCACTCAAAAGCATTCATCCTCGACCCATTCCAAGCTTTTTTCTACAACTTACGCCGCGTCACACAAACCTCTTCGAGACAACTCCTCGACAAAAAGCTTGCATCTGAAAGACAAAGCGAAAGAAGCGCAGCAGTAGCAATCGTAGTGCAATCGGTTGCAATTAATTACGCGCGAGCGTACACTTTCCTCTCGTCGTTTTTAATATCGCGGAAGTTTCACGGCCCCGCGTATACACGCGAGAGAGAAAAAGAGGCTCATCTCTTCCCTCGTGCTTCGAATTTCTGCAATTACACACGCGACTCTGCCAGGAATTAGTCTATAGCCCTGTGTGAAGAAAAAAAAATGGGGTCGATCTCTCACGGTTCTGTTATAGATATATCTATATATATATATATATATATATGATATGTGTGCGTATATGGGTATGTGTATATAGACCAAAGAGCTCGAAAGAGCGCGAAAGCTGTAAAATCCAGAGTGACGCAGCGACGGCGTATAAAGGGATTAGACGCGTATATGGCGATGTGTTAAACGCTTTATCGACGGTCGTTGGGCCGAGGTTGATCGAAGCGGAGAAGGCCGCTATATGTGTGTGAAGAGTGAGGGATTGCACTCGTGGCGGAGAGTAAACAGAAGGTAAAGGAGGGGGATAGCCCGATTTTTTTTTCTCTGCGTGGTTAGGTACAGGGGTGAACGTTGAATTGTGTTTAACTTGGAATTTACTTTAAATGGAAGTGATAGACCTGGTAAATGGATAGGTAGAGAACTGACATAATTGGGTGAACTTAGAATTTTTAAGGTTGTCCAGGAAGAGATAAAAAAAATTAATACTAAAGCATATCACAGATCTGTGGTATAGTGATATACCGGAGGTCTGACTATATATACGTACCTTCTACTTACTTTAACAAATTTTCTATATATATTGCTATGACTGATTGTTTCATTTATATCTTTCCCAATGATTTAAGAGTATATCTATTGTATATATCCTTGTATATTAAATTTTTACCAACCCATTGCCAACGACCGATTGAACCAAATGTATACTATCTGTTGAAATTCGTCCTACCTCTCGCACTAATAATTGTACAACCGTTTAATTAAATCGCAATTACCTTCCAAAAAAAGCAATCACCATCTGCCCCCTTGCACATTACGAAAAATGAAAAAAACAAACGCAACCTGTCCACTGGTTTGTCGCAGAAAAAACGTATAAAAGCAACGGCGAGAGAAACAAACAAACAAATAAACAGACGCTGGCTGCTCGATAATACGTAGCACGCGTAGCTATACATATAACATATATATATACACGCGTGTGCATAAACACACGCGGCATGCTATTGGCAGTCGGATGGGAGTTTCTACACTACCCGCGCGTATGTGTATATATATATATATATATATATATATATATGTACGTAAACTTCGCACTCGGAGAGAGCCGGGGGCGAAGGAATAAATCGCTTGCGGAGAGTGCGCGCGTCAGTGTCTCGCGGTTTCCGGGTTATGTTTCGCGGAGAGAGAGAGAGAGAGAGAGAGAGAGAGAGAGAATACAAGCGAGACAGACAGAGAGAGTAGAAACTCGAAGGAATCTCCCTCTCCCGTCCCATCACGCCAAGCCAGGGTATCTCCGGTCGCGCAGAGATTCTGGATATAGCTCCGGTAGCCGGGGTTAGTGGTTGCCTGGTGGGTACTTTGTCGAGGTGTTGTTGAGTGATTCCGACTGGTGGTCTCGTCGACTTGGCTTTAAAGAGAGGCTAAAGGGAGGCATTTACTTGAGATTAGAGCTTTTAATGATTAATCTCGTCATCAATTGTACCTGCACTTATGAACACTTATGATGTCGTTTGTGATATGTTCGACGAAAATTTTTTTTGTTTGTTGTTGTTTTTCGAATCATTCATTTTTTCAAAAACCACGTCCTGATTATTTATATATTTTAAACTAACGTTCAATTTTACAACGACAAAAGTTCTATTTGTTTTGACAATTCTACTCTGTATCAAATTCTTGCACTTATATAAAATACATGAGCTCTTTATTTACTGATATTAACACCACCATTCCCTGCATATTAATCCGCACTCACCAACTCGTAAGCATCATCGACATTACCAATAATTCACCCTATTTCTTACCCACCAACCCTCGATAAATCCAACGCACGTAAAACAAATCCTCCATTACAAAAACCTCGCACTTACCACGAAGCTAATCAAAATTAAAGACAACGTAAGAAGAAAAACAAGAAAAAAAGAACGACATTTCATTCAATTAACCTTTGCTCGACACTCTTCCAGAACCAAGATACACAGCAGCTCTACTCAACTCTCGAGTACGCTCCTCTCTCTTCTCAGCTCCCCCTCTCTACGCCATTAATAAGCGCGCTCGCCGTCGGGGGGTAGGGTGAAAATAAAACCGATAAGACGACCACGTCGTCGTCGTCGTGCTGGCGCTTTGTTCGCTCGAGCACAATGTGTTGTCGAGAGAGAGAGAGAAAGAGAGGAGAGGAACCCGCGTGGGTAGGTAGAGACTCCCTCGGGACCGAGGCGCCGCTGTGCGATTTTTTCCTTGAAAGAAGATCGGAGCAACACGCTCGAGGTTCACAAACGCAAGGAGTATAGTATTTTAAAACGCTTTCGGTTGGTTCCGGTTATGATATCTTCGTTTTGTATCGATACAACGTGCCCATAACCTTTAGCTAAGCTGTGACATTAGACGCACCTGGGTACCCTATAAAATTCTCGAACCATATATCGTATATACCCGACAAATGGCAAATCAATCAGAAAAAGAAACACAGTAGTATAAGGCAATGTCGTCCCCCTCTAACGCGCAAACCTCTCGTTATGTACACCTCTGGTGTACCATTATATCCGGCACTCGCACCGTTTTCCCTCTCTCTCTATCCCTTGCTTTTGGAACAGCACGTGTCTGCACGTGGCAGCAACGACCGAGGAATTCGGCGACCGCGGGTGGCTATACCATCGTCAGCCACGGTAGCGGTGGTGGTAGTGGTGGTGGTTATACCCGGCCATCGTCGACAGCTGCGACATGTTGAAGGAGGGAGAGAGGGAAGCAAAGGTTTCGAGCTTGTGTGTAGCATTGTATGTATACGCAGCGACGAGGCTTGGATATCATGTGAGTAGCTCTCTCAAGAGAGAGGTGTAATCGGACAACGATTTTTCGAATGGAACTGAAATGATGGAGGGTGAGTAAGATTGGGAATTTGAAATAAAGTGTATGCTTAATGTGGTTAAGATTGTATAGCGAAGGTCGTAAATAAAACTTTATGGTGGAAGTAATTGATTGTCTGATGAATTTACGATAAAAGTGAAATATATATGTATCGGTATCTTGTTCAGTTACTAATGCGTATAAAATAAATCCCATTCAATATTTTTCTAACAACCTCGTTCCCTCTTACACGCCATTACAACCAAAATTTCTAAACCACTAGCCTCCCTCTCTCTCTCTCTCAATGACCAGCCAACCTCGCAGCAATTACCCACGCCAACATTCAACATTTAATATTCAAATCGTACGCGATCCGTGCCACGCACCTGGAACACTCAGCTGGATTAAAATTCACGATCTCCCTCTCTCTCTCTCGTACACTAACCAACAAGAGAGAGAGAGAGAGAGAGAGATCGCACGGCGCGATAATTAGGCAATAGGTCGGATTTGAAAACCAGCCGCGGCCGGTCATCGCCTGAGCGCAATGTTTGCGGCCACACACACATATATATATATACACACATACGTAGGAACGTCGGCGTCGCTCATTCACGCGAGCGCGTGCTGCATGCGAGGAGGCTCGCTTTCAATGCGCCGGGCGCGAATGATGAATGCAGATTCCGACCGCACGATTGCGTGGACGTATGTGTATGTGTGTGTATACGTAGAGAGAGAGAGAGAGAGAGAGAGAGTCCATCCGCCAAATGGACCCGATGGACACGCGGCGGTGGGGTACGACGTCGAGAGGTTATGAATGCCGCACGTGCGCGCGAGAGAGCAAGCGAGCTTTATCTCGTTATCTGAGCGCAGGGGTACGCAGACATCCGGTGTGCTCGTCGTCGTTATAGTACGGGTTGAGGTAAGAAGAGTCAATTTCATGATTGCTAGGGATAAGTATTCTTGCTTTTTTTGGAATTTGGAATTTTGGTATGATATGGGTTGGGAGTTTTTGGAATACATTTCTTTTTTTTTTTAATTTTTAATCTCAAATCTGCGATGTTACATGAACCAGTTATCTGATAGGATTCTACTGGTGATTACTTTTTTGGGAATTTCCAGTTTTTCTACATCTATTTGACAAGAAAATTTTAATTTGTAAAATTCAAAATATTGATTATCCGATAGATTGTAAGTGTATTTTTTGGAAAAGTAAAGCTGATAAAATAAGGTCAATACCAAAATTAAACACTCGAATACCGTACCACTCGTACATGGGAAAATCATCTAAATTCAAGCGACACCTGATCCACCGCAAAAAAAAACCATCCTCCACTTCCAATAATTAACATCCTCCGCGTACTTCGCTACGAAAAGCCACTATACCATCATCCATCCACCGCAGCAACCTACAACTGCACCCGCATCACCGAGTCCACCCACCCTCATTCATCAACCTCATCACGCATCACGAAAAAAGGAAAGAACCTCGCGAAACCGTAGCTACAAAAAAAAAACATCGAAGGAAGGTAACGGATAGATCAGTAATCGGGCCACCAGCAGTCGAGTGATTGGCGTCGGCGGCGGCCCGGTTTGATTTCCACACCGCGCAGTAGATTGATTACGCGCCGTCATTATCGAGAGGAGGTGACGAATGCGGCTGGCTAATTAATTGTCCCGTTCCGCGTTGGTGTGTAGCACAATCTATATATGTATATATATATAGAGACACGTTGTCCCTATGGCTGCTGCCGGGTTTCGATCTTTCTCGCGTGACGGCCGCCTGATGAAGTTGTGCGAGGTATAGTCGGTCTTGTGGATGGGTGTTGTGTTTAATCGGGGCTTCGACGGTGAGATCCGTTGTAGGGGGGGAAAACGAGGGGGGGGGCAAGTGTGGCAAGTTGAGTGTGTCAGGGTTTGGTAATAAGAGTGAGGATTTGAGGTGGTCGGGTCATGTTGTTGTTCTTGTTAAATTCATCGGTGTTAGTGTATCCAAAGATCTTTGGTTGAATTAGTGTTTGATAATATCGATTTTATAGTTATTTTCCATAGCTGATTTAATGTAGACTCAAGTATATTAACAATATTAAAGCGTCTCTATTTTATTAACAGAGCTTATTTACTCTGGAGTGTAATTAGCAAAATGCCAATAATATAGAATATTATTCGTAATAATTTTCCATGAAATGACGAATCTGTACCAACGCGCGGGCAAAAAATTTACAGATTCTGACACACTCGACAAGCTGGTTGTCAACCGTTGTCATAATACCTGTCATCGCGTTACACGACGGTGGACCGTTATATAAATAACACAAGAGCTCATGATGATTATACACATATACTCGAGTTGTGCGTATTCAGCGAATATCAATTAACCCCTCAGAGACAGCGATACAGAAAACGAGAAAGAGAGAGAGAATGAATGAACACGGTATTATACCAATGTTACAAAATTATTAAATCGATGAGAGTTACCCCCCACCTTCTCCAAGTATTCACGCTCTATTAACTCGTAATTGAATTAAACATTCGGTCTCTGTGTGGATATGCTCATGTGCGTGCGTGCTCGAATCACCGTGGCCCATCCATATTTAATTAGCTCCTCATGAAAATGTATGTATAAGCGCTACCGCAAACAGACGAGTTTAGATTTTGAATGTTTCGAAGAGGAAAATTATCGCGCCATTCTGGCGAACGGAGAATCGACGGTTAGTCGCTTTATCGGTGCAGGTGAACCGAATAGTATAGAATCGACGGCTGATGACATATTGAATTTTGGGTTTTTGCATTAAAATATTTGGGGGTATTACGGTAACAGAAGGTGGTGAGTTAATGAAGAGCGCAGCGGTTGCTCGCGGCGTTGTTATCTAATGAGGATAATTGAGGATCGAGGAAAAATTTTTGATCGAGCAAATATTTGGTTATCGCGCTTAATTGATACAAGCGAGTGGTTGTTCAGATTCGCTGGGTGGATAATTAATAGCAATCGGTTTTTACATTACACGAGTATACTTAAATCTGTATGTTATTGGAATTCCAATGGGAATAATGAAGAGAAGAGATTTCCGATGGGTAATAATTAATTTCAAGAACACGTAAGGAATATTAAATGTATGTTAACAAGATTTGCAATCTGCTTGTATTATTCAATTTCTAAAAGCTTAATCACTCATTAAAATTTATTTACATCATTTTCCACGAAAAATTTACACACTTCCAGGTAAGTGCAACATTCCCACCTAAAAAGGAGACCCACGAGAATTCGAGGTCCCAGGAAAACCGGAAACGCGCGGACGAGGACGACGAACGCGAGTAACCAAGCAGTTGGGAGTAAAACACGTTTGAGGCGCGGCAAACTACAAAGGTAAACGCGCCGACGGTACTCCGTGCCAAGAGAAATATTTGCCTTGCGCCTAATCTCCGGATGCCGGCGAATTCGGCGGAAGATCGCCTGATTTCGTTTGGGCGACGCCAACTGCGACGCGGCGAAAAAGGTAGTTTGCTGCAGCGTCTTCTGACGACGAAAGAGGAGGAAGAGAGGGAGAACGAGGTTTATTGAATGGGAAATGCCAGTCGTACGAAGGGCGATGTTTGAGTGGGTAAAGGTTTTTTCGAGTTGTATGGCACTTGCATGTGTTTTTGTTTATTTTTCGTATGTGTAGTCGTATGATGTGAAGAGTTAAATTGAGACGAGGGTTTTGAAGATTAGTAAAAAGAATGTTATGTGGACGATGATATTGATGTAATACTTTTATAATTATTTTCTTTTTGTAAGGATCGCTTGCCGCGCAGCATCGAAGAATAATGGATTTCAGAAGGCAAGACCATCTGTTTGGTTTCCGTAGCGCGCTCGCGCGCGCGCGCACAGCAGCAACAACGTGAAGCTTTGCTTGTGTTCTACGTAATCCCTGCGGGCTTTGCGATCTCGACGTTCTTAATGCTCTCCATCTACGTCAATCGGCAGTTTCTTAAAGCTGACGTAGCCTCAGCGCATACTTGCGATCGATCTTTAAATCAATTTTGTTTCTACCCCCCTTAATATTTTGCATTGACAAAGTCGAGAAAAATCTTGAAATAAAAAAAAAAAAAGAAAAAGCTAATCGTAAATAACGTCTGAATATTCTCGACCGTAGTATCGAAAGTAAAGCCGCAGCCAAAATGTATATATCCCGGTGGCGCGGGGCCGTCTAGCCAATATTTTATTCACAAATCTTATATCGGCTGAAAATTGCATGAATATATACGTACTTATTTATTCATGACAACAAGGAGGAAACTCTGCGGCGCGCACACGCCCGTAGCTCAACCTCACAATGCAAAAAGATCGATTTTGCGTTAGGATGAAACTTGCATTTTAGATTTCTCACGGGATTATTACGTAGGTGCGCTCTAGGTTGGTACGCGCCAGAGAGCGAGAATTTTACATCGCGTTAAACCTCTTCCGAGAAAGTGCAGAGTCGAAGCTGTAATTAACCTTTGGTACACGCCTTGTACTCGGAAGCATTAGAGCAGAATGTAGAACAAAGAAAGTTGTCCGCAAGGATGAAAGTTTACTTCGAACCTAAATGAACCTTTGTAGTTTAGGTTCGATATCTTCGCAAAGTATTGGTTTTCATTCTAGCGCAGATGCATTAATCTTGTGAAGTGTTCTTTAAACATTTTATAAGAGCAACAATACGGTCTTCGTAATTTAAAAGACCCCTGTAGTATTCAATAATCACCCCGTTCAATAAAACAACCCTAACCTCTCTCGCTCCATCAAACCGCAAAACTCACCCTCTTTGCTCTCCACTTTAAAAAAACGAGAAAGAACCAACTCCTCCTTCTCCTTTCTTCTCGCACACCAAGAGAGAATGAGAAAGAGAGAGAGAAGGAAAAAAGCGAGAAAGCCCGAAAGAATTAAGAGCCTGATTTAGGGCCAATAAAGCGCCCTAATAAACAACGCAAAAACACGCTCCCTCCCTCTTTCTCTCTCTCTCTTTCTTTCTCTCTCCCTCTCCCTCACTCGCGGCACTGAAAAAAGATACACACGAGGTACGACGAGCTACCGCTGCTACTACTCTCTCTCTCTCTCTCTCTCTTCTTTTTTTTTCATTATTCTCCTCTCCTCTCCGCGTTGTCTCGCGCATCAAGTGCAGCGCGGAGGCCGAGGGTAAATGGGATTCGCACTCGAGCGGGCGACGCTCCGCTTTTTCTCTCCCTTTGAGCTTGCGCTCGCGCGTGTCTAGTCGCGCGAGCTCTCGCTCTCTTTCTTTCTCTTTAGTGTACACCACGCGCGCGTGTGTATGTGTATGTATATGTATATATGTGTTATAGCGTTGGTTTTTGTAGGTATACGAGGAGGATTTTCGGGAACGCGATTGTGCGAATAATGAGCGCGACGAAGAGGTTCGAGGTGAGGTGAAAAACATTTTTTTTTTTCGTTTATAATTATAGGGTGGATGATGCATATAATATACCGCACGCGTGGGATATGGATATACTTGTTTCCGAGCTTTTATAATTTTAGTACAAAGCGATAATATTATCGACTTACCATACTGAGGGTTTATTCAATGTTATTTTAATAATAACGTTTGCTTTACCTTTGCACTCGCTGTCTCTCTTTCTCTCTCTCTCGCCAAGTTATATAAAACTATCGGCTCTCGTTTTTCAATACAAAACTTTCCTTTTTATAAACACAAGAGTGTGCAATTGAAGCATTAATTAATTAACAAGCTACCTACTCTATATATCTCTACCTCACTCTCTCTCTCTCTTCTTTGTAAATTGTAACGAGCTAGTTCCCTCTATTCATTCATCCGTCTTGGATATAATAATAATCGGAAACTTTCCACATTTATACATCACTTTGTTTCTCTTTCCAGTCCAAATAAATAAATGTATATCGACACATTCACGTGCGACGTTTGACGCCTGCAGGCTAATGGACTCTCTCTCTCCCTTTTCTCTTTCCATCTCTCTCTCTCTCTCTTCGAAACACTCTCGTTAATTTCGCGCGTCAATTTTTCACGCGGCTTTTCAGTTAGTGTGCCCATGCAGCTCTTTCCTTTTTATCTCCGTCTCTTTTCATTCGGCATCTTTTTCGGGGCGAGAGTTTCCACGGATGATGTTTGAATTCATCGATTGCTCCCGTCCTAAAGCGTTCCAACTGTTTGACGGCTGCATTGGGAATGGATGCAGTATAATTGGAAAGTGGGACAATTGTTCAACGCCGTCTACTGTGACATATTCTGTTCGAAGGGTTAATTTTAGAGACTTTGAAGTGTATTATTTGTGTCTAGCAGTGCTGGTAATTTGTCAAGACGAATCGTTAAGTGTTGCGATGGAATCGTATACTATATTTTGCTATTTCCATCATTTCAGCAAATCAATTGAATAAATTACATGCACCTCGCATTCGAAAATCCATACCGTACTCCAGTTTTCTCTACCAATTAATATACCAACAGTATCCATTAAGATTTAACCTCGCTTTCTTAAATAAAACATAAGCTATTAATTCATCAACCATTTTAAGTATAACCCATCTTTACACAACCACGAAATTTCAATCGTCAAAGCAATAAACGGCGCTTGCTCAACTACATCTCTCCTTTTCTAACCGATTTCCAGCTATACAGGCGTACGTATACGCAAGCTTTGCCTTCACAACTGCTCCTTAATCCGCTCCAGATCCCCTCCCTCTTACCTTAGCAAAAAGCCACTGCCGCGCCGCGCCCAGTTAAAGAAAATCCTACTCCCCCACCACCCGTCGCCTACTACTACTACTACTACTACTACTCACCCGACAGTGTATCACGCCGGGTAATTATCGCCTCGGGCGCAACAACTTTCGTCGTTCTAATTACGCTTCCCCTCCCCACCCCCGGTCTCCATCCTCTCATCGTATGTATATATATATGTATATACACCGAGACCTGAACGATCTAACCGCGGACTAGATAATTTTCCGGCTGTGCAGACGCGCGCTTTTTCCTTGCGAATTATGCACGCAGCAGAAACGCCTGAGGAGAAGAAGAAGAAGAAGAAGGAGGCGGAGGAGGATGAGAGGAAAATGCAACGCGAGAGGTTGCGCACACGCGTGTATATAAGAGAATATAAAAATCGCGTGGAGCTACGTATACACGCTTGGGCTCGTATACTCTAAGGCTTGTCTCGCGCACACGCGCCGTTATCTTTTATTTATCGGCCGACGCGCGACCCAAAGTGCCACCTGAGCCTTTTAATAAGAGCGAGCGAGGACAGAGGGAGAGAAGGAAAGACAACGCGCGTTATTACACGCGCGCGTCTCAAAAGCCGTCGTCGTCGTCGTGTCGTCTTTTTTGCGCGTTTCCAAGACGCGCAGCGTGCGCCTGTACCCCGCGTGAGCGTTTTTTTATTTCCGCCGCGGGACAGGGGAGGAAAGAAAAGAAAGTCGCAGTTGTCGCGCGTCCGAACGCGCTGCGAGGATTGTCGAGAAGGGGTAGTTGGCTTTTTTACCGAGGGGAAAGCGATATATAGAAAGGAAGATGGTTCATGTGGTAGGGGAGTTGGTGTCGATATACAAGTTGAATCAATGGTTCAGTGTAATTAATTTGTAATCTTTAATATTTAGATATATGGTTTTTTAATTTTATTAATTAATATATTGGAGATATTGTACTATCGTATAAGGAAATGAATTATTATATATTGGACGTTAATAAGTAATTGATTTAATTAACAGAATTTCGCCATTTTATTTATTACATTCATTTTATTATAATATTCTATGTATATTGATTGATAGTCTTTATTAAATTGAACACTTCATCATGTATGAATCAAGACACACTTGGTTATGCGTAATATTTTCCACTTAATGCATTGAATCTTTTCTCATATTTGAAGTTTTATGATAAAACTTTTTCAACTCTGGAAAGTGGGTAATAAATTGAAAAAAGAAAATCTGTTCGATAGTAGAGTGAGCTTTTTTCATTATAATGCCAAACGATAATCACTGATAATAAAGTAGAAAATAAATAATAATGCAGTGTAATGTTTTAAAATTTTTCATTTACGACAATATCAACCAGCTTTCTCTACTTTTTAAAAATTCACATGCTTTTTGAATGAAAAAGTTTACAGTAAGTGAATTCATTCATATCATGTGTAATTACAAAATGTCACATATTCACAATTAACTAGATTATATCTACTAGGAAATAAAATTTATTTAACAAGATTCTTTCGTTTTAAAATGATAAAGCTATCTTTAAAAACGTGATAAAAACATTTATGTAGAAATCAATCGCATGGAAAAACCAAAAGAATTTAACCAATTCTATTGCACCAGACGACCGAAAAATCTCGTTCATTGTCGCAAAAAAGACTGCTTGACTCTCTCACTCGACGAAAGCACGAGAGAGAGAGAGAGAGAGAAAGAACACGGAAGTAAGAAAACCGAAAGACCTTAATTAAAGAGCCGGAATAACCTTTTCCCTTGGCCGCGCACAGCGGGGAATAAAACTCAGCGAGCGGCGAATAAACGGGTAATTCATCGGCGATAAAATCCCTTTTATACGTCCTATCCTTCCCTCGTGTACCTCCTTTTCTACCTCCCCCTCACCACCACCACTACTACGCCGCTTACACGACTCGCTGCTCGGCACAACGGCGCGACTGTCAAGTGCAGTGGACGCGAAAAAGGAGAGAGAGAGAAGCGAAGAGGAGAGGGAAAGAGGGGAGAGAGAGGTAGGAAGAAGAGGCCAAATAAGCAGACAGTCGATGTACAGATGTTCAACGGAGTAACTGCTGTGGCGTAGAGCGCACCGGAGGATGGATTTCCACGGCAAAGTGCTGCTGAATTATGTCGAATAAGTGGCGCGCTGGGTTTATTGTGTGTTGTAGAGAGGAAGAGGGAGGGAGGTATATAGGAGGGGAAATCAAGCGGTTGACAAGCGTAATTTTTAGGAGACAAGGTATGGGGATGGAGTAAAACAGGGGGAGGGAGTAGGATGGTATAGATGTCGTGGAATAAAGAGGTATTGTGGTGAGGTAAAAGCTATGGGGTTGATAAAAGAAGTATCATTTTAGTGGTTGTAACGATTTGTTGAATTCGTTGGAATGGTTTTAGTGGTGAGTATACTGGTAGATAAATCCGGCTGAATCTATAAAAATAATGAAAATCTTACGAACTTTCGAAGATTGAAGTACCTCAGAAGTTCGGGATATTTTTAAAGTATTGCATATTGGAAATTTGATTAAAAAGTTGCAAAACGACCGTTTTAATCTTGCTTCTCACATTCGTTGGTGTAAAAGAAATGTAGGAAAGTTATATTTATTAGATATTTCAAAGCTATATAGTAAAAATTACAAATTGAACGAATTATTAACAATCTAGTAACAAAAATAATTTATAGTTTATTGTTGCAACAAATCGAGAAACCAGATGTCGAGTAACAATTTTAACTTATCTTCCAAATTACTGCTATCATACTTCAATAACTGTTACAACTGTCTAATTTCAGTCGCTCAATCTTAACATAGATACTACCGCATTATCTATTCTTAATAGACTACATTTCCACGTGGCTTATAATTATCACTACACTAAACATACCTCAAAAAAACCTCACCTCTCAATTAGACCACAATTCAACGTTACCCCACTGTAACTCCCTCAACGATTAATTACACTTTATACCTCACCCCAACTCCCTCAAAATCGTTATACCAACCCTCTATATATATATCTATACATATACCCATGTACATCCGCGCGAAAAACTAAACTCGACACAATAGCGCAACTTGACGCGCGAAATATCTTTTGTGCGTATACGTATATATAGGAGAGGCAGGCAGGCAGTAGCAGCAGCAGAGGCCGGTTATTAAATTTCGAGCGCACCGAGCGGCCGTTCATCAAATTTCGGACGCCCCGCGCACGCTCACTCGCTCGCTCGCGCCCAGACGCTTCCGGCCAAACGCAACTTTATAAATCCGTTATTAACGGACGGTAGGGGGATGAGGGGGGGTAGAAGAGAACGAGGCGATACGAGGAACTGGATAGTAGGACTTTTTGGGAGGGAAGTTAATCAGGGGCAATTAAGGGGGGTTGTAGTGAGGGGGATGGGATGGGAATTCAAAGGGGCTTTTGGATGTGGTTAAATGATAGGATTCAAATTTGAATTGATGGATGGATTTTTTTATTTTTTTCTTTTTTTTTTTTTTTTTAAGGGTGGATGGTTGAGGTTCGTTAAATGAATGGACAAAATTGTTGGTACGGGTTGTTGAGGGTATGATATATATTTAATATATGAGAGTGAACAATTATTAAAACTATTAAAACTTAAAAAGTTGTTAGTCTCTTTATTTTTTAATAATTTCAGATGAACCATATGATTGGAAATAAGTTATTAAATAAAATTGATTAATTTTCGAGAACATATATACTTGCGTGATTAAAAAAATCTTTAAAAATGGCTCGTTCAACAACAACCGATATACTGATATAAAATCAACGTTTTTTAAAGTTTAAATGTGCTTTTCCCCCGCTTAAGAATAAAATATTTAAAATGTCAATATTCTCATTATTTACTCGTACTATTTATTTACTTTCACAAAAAGAGATTATCTCTGAGCCGCCTCTTATTGAAATAATTCTTTTTAAAATATTAACAGAATACTAAATTAAAATCCAGAACAGATTAAATTGATTTTTCCTCACATATTAATAATTACACGCATTGCATAACTTATACCATTCGACATCTTACGATATTTAATTAAATTATACCACGTGAATTCTCTCCCTCCCACACCCACACACACACACACACACACGATTTCACACTCGGCACGCAGCCATTTCCAAACTTCCTTCCGATTTTCACAGCGAGCCCGAATTTCCAGCCGTCGACCCGATAGCCTGTGCCGCACGTTTGATATTTCAAAGTTCGCCGACTTTCCACTTCGTCGTCCTATAAGCGCGCGCGAGCGCTTGGCCAGAACGTCGCGCGCATATTTACCTAATGAATTTCAAGTATTTTTAAACTCCAAGTATATGCACAAAAGAGCCTGCAATTACCGGCAAATACGAAGTATTGATTGACCCAGTGAAAGCTCGCGTTCTCTCTCTCTCTCGCGAGCGCGCACCGCGCGTGGCAAATTGACACGACGAACTCACTCACTCACTCTTCCTATCTCGCATATATACGCTTATATATTATATAATGAACCGTTCGAATTCTTTGAAATTTATATCTACATTTGACTGCGTCATAATCATCGTATCAACATCAATTACGAGCTCATATTTCAATTTCACTTTGCACGTACTGTTCAATGATTATAAAATTTTTCACCAAAAATCACAATAACGCATCTTTGCGTATATATACATATATTTACGCACGTTTGTATTCCTATACATTTATTGTCGATACGCAGGGTCGCATTAATCTATAATTAAACGTCAACCCGCACGCGTGACTACCATCGTCATATAGAAAAACATAATCTGTCGTCACAATGCGATGTCCTCTCTCTCTCTCTTTCATGTGTATATATATAGTAACAACGATTTCCATTAAAATGGAAGAGTAATTATCGGCTCTATATAAGAACGCGTTCATTAACGCGGGCATCTACCTTCCCTCCCTCGTCGTGTTTATTCGTCGTATATAGTATGCGTCCTCGCATTACCTAATTAGCTTCGGTTATATTGAAATTAACGATCAGCCTCTTCGTGTATTTGCAAAAAGAACGAATCCTTTAGCTTACAGTACAAAGCGGACACTTAATTCTTTTTTTTTTATTTTTAAGCTTGTTCAGCGTCGCGTTTAATCGAAAAGTTTGGCACACTCTTCAATAACAATCATCGACAACTGTAAAAGAGACCCTGCGATGCGGAGTATTGAGAACGCGAAGATGCTGGAAAAAAAGAAGAAGAGGAAAAGGGACATACATACATATATATATATATATATAAACTAGCGGACGACGTTTCCGTGGAGCGTTTACGAGTCCCGTGAGATATACTCACGCGTGGCGTGTGCCGGAGGGGAAGGGGGCCGGAATTCCGGTAAGATTTTCAAGATAACGAGAAATTCGGCGCCGCGCCCGAATTTCCCGCAGGATTTCCCCGAGTGTTTAAAGTCGTAGAGAGAGAGCGAGAACCTTGAAAAATTCAAGGTTCCCAGGATATTAAACTTCGAGGCTTTTTTTATCGTGCTCGCACGCTCTCGCTTATTACACTCCCTCCTCCTTCTTACTGCCACCGTCTTGGGAGGGGTACGCCTTTGGCTTTCATTTACATTTTAACGGTTGCACGATTCCGCCGACGGTTTTGCAAAGTTGATTTAATTTTCCAGCGTGGCAGACGGCCCGGGTGTACTGAGAGGTTGGGGGGTGTACTTTTTAATACGGATTCTGGGAGATGTGGAAAGAGGGAGAGAAGTATGCGTTGCGCTTTACAATTAAGATTAAATATCGATTTGTCGAGTTGAAAGTTGTAGGATGGTAAATAATTATATGGCAGAGTGGGTAATGAGAAAAGATACGGGAATTGTAAGATGTTTGGTTATAACTTATGCGTGAGTTATAATTCTAGTTTTGAAATTTTTAAAAACAAAATCGTTGTGGTTTAAGGTTTTTGTTAGAAAAAAAAAATATTCCTTCAAAAAGAAATATAATTTTTATTATTCTGAATAAAATTATAAATACATAAAAGAATAGTAGCCAAATCATTACCGATTAGCTTTGCGAATCTTGCAGATTTTCATCTAACAAGAAAATTATTTTACCACTGTGTTGTTTAAATTCAAATGTAAATTAATTTCACTGAGAGATAAGTATCAACATGCCTTAATAGCCACAAACAATTTCTATTTGATTTTAAATTCCACCATATCCTACCCCAATTTTTTACTGTTCCTACCAACCCTAACTACACGAGAACCAATAAATTATGAATCATAGTCATCACCGTACACGAATATCAAAGTCGCTATATGCTCTCTGCTCTCAGCTGCATCTACGTCGTATATACCATTTATATATACATGTGCAACAGACTCACCGAGCTCAGAGCCGCAGACCCGCGGGATGACCGCGAGGATCGCGCTGCATGATGAATGCTCGAAGCAGAGCTTGCGCGCGTACAGGCAGTTCAGGATCGCCACTGTTTTGTCCGAACCTGTAAACAAAAAAAGAAAATAGAGGTTAATTGTTAAGTTCAACAAGTTAGTAATAATAGAAGTGTAACTGTCGATATGCTGTAAGCTAAAAAATATGATTTTCATAATCGGGCGTGGACCAAGCACAGACGATTGTATAACACCATTCGATCTTAATAATTATGATCGGTTTGCAAATATGCTTAGTAGGCATGGCGAACTATAAACAATATAAAACCTTGCAGCTGTTCAATTCACAGCATACACCGTAAAATATGACTAAACGATGTAGCCTCAGCTCTCGTGTGTTTTCTTGTTAGTTGTAGTATGTTTTTATTAAAATAAAAAAATTACAACCATTAATTATGATGATTAATAGCTCAATCCACTTGTTGCTCATCTTATATATCGAACAAATAATTGATGCGTTGTATCGTTACTATATAGAGCTTTTCCTCAAAATTAATCATTTTAAGAGGACATTAAGTACCGCAGCAAAAGGTACCCACCATTTATTCTCATCGATTCACTAAATTCAAGTAATTCCGGTAAATTTTCATTCATTCCTCTATATATATATAACAAAAGTGACCTAAAACGCGCTCGAAATCCACTTCGAATTCCGCAGCACTCGCACATATATATACATACACACACATATATATATACGCAGTACAGCACAACGACGCATCAATCGCATAATATTCTCTAACCCGGCCAACGAAGTTCAAACGCCGCAGCGGCGGCGTCGGCGGCGCTGCGTTATTAGTGCAGAGCCGCCGCCGCCGCCGCATGCATGCGCATAGTCCAGCGCGCCCAATTCTCTCCTGACACTACACAGCTAGCCCCTAACTCTCTCTCTCTCTCTCTCTCTTCGAGAGTCATAATCGTCAAACCAATTCCCTCCTCCTCCTACTCCTACTCTATACAACCGCACACATACACACATACACGCACGTCATGTAAATCGACGATTGTAGCGGGCCGCACGTCGAAATCGGCGCGGACCGATAATCAACGGGCGCGTTCGGTTCGCTCGCAGTTTGATTGACCCTCGGCTGAAGCTCTCGAGAGCGAAGAATCTCCATGGCTTTACGGCCCCCCCCCCCCCTATATATATATATCCCTTCACACAAGCGGTTCGCAATTAATTACCGAGCGAGAGAGCGAGAGAGAGAGAGTCGAGTTTTATCGGTACGGAGACTAGAAACGATCGTAAACTTTCGGCCCTAGCTCTTTTGTGTGTGTGTATAGGTGACTGACTTTTTCAAGAGTGAGAGAGAGAGAGAAAGATCGGTATATAGTGGAGGTAATCTTCGATCGTAACCGAACGTGATTTCGCGTATATATACGATCGATTAATAGTTTTTCCAAGAGTTTTATTAGGAGGGCTTTCGAAAAGTCAGTAACGCTTTTACCTTTTATATACTGTATGTATATGTGCGTGTGTGTATATATACATATATATACAGAGCCTATTACAAGAAGCATCATCGATACGAGAAAAACGCACGGTTGTTATACGCGTCCATAATTTACCAAGTAATATACACTCTACTCCATAACCTCTACTCCCACGCTTCCTCGCTTCTGGTAACACCCTATTTTTAGTCATTTTCCCAGGGTATCTACGAAAAAAAAACGCACGCGCGCGCGCGAGAGAGAGAGAGAAAAATAAAACCCGGGAATATTCTCTAGTTTCTTAGCTCGCGGTAGCCTCCATAAATGTCTATTAGAAACATTTGTCTCGTAAAAATTTTATTACCTTTCAACCAGCATTTTTTCGTATATATACGATGAGCTGCTACCCGTATATATACCTATACACTAAAGCTATATCTATACATATATAGCTCTTTCGTGGTGTACACATAACGCATGTATTTTTCAAGATCGAAAAAACGATAAACCCTTTACGACTTGTATATTGCGCATGAAAGGGAGCAAAAAAAAATTATAAAACAAATTTCGTTCCTCACCGTGTACATATATATACATATATACATAGATATACACATATAGAAAACTTCGTTAGCCTTCTTTTTTCCTGAACGAACCTGTACGTATACTATACGCCTGTATACACGTTGTATATACCAAGAAAAACAGATACTACTCCATGCAATCGTTCGCACGTCTATATACGCTTTTTTCCGCTTCATCCTAGCACATATATATATACACACACATACGCCGCGAGGGTTACGCTCGACTGAGAGGATTCCTCCTTGTTCTTTTTTTCACACGAAAAGCGCACGTGCAACCGACGGTTAAGATAGCCATCGCCGCTGCGCTATATATACTGATTGCTGCTTAGAGAAAAGGATTGCTTTAGCCGTGAGTGTATGTGTGTATGTATATATATACATACACACACACGAGAGAGAGAAAACAAAGCAGGACGAGTTTGAATATTCGATTGCGGGCTCGCTAGTATATTGATTGACAATAGACATTTGCATAGACTCTGCTACTCTGCTATATGTGCGGCGCTACTTCGCGCGTATATAAGTATCGATTTTCACTTTTCCCCACTTGTACACATATATATATACCGAACGCTCTCGCAAGAGAGAGAGAGCGATAAGGCCGTTTGTATGCCGATCGTAAAATATTATCGATCACTTTCATCTTCTCACACACACGAGCGCATGGGAAGCCGCCGCTTTTTATTACTCGCGTCGCGCGCGCTTGTGTGAGTAGGACTCCGCGACCGCGCGAGCCCTTTTATTTTGAGCTATTTCGCGAGAGAACATTAAATCGTTTTTCCTGTGTGTGTGTGAACCTGGTTGTAGAAATAAATGATGGAGACGCGTATATTTATATTTATATATACGAGAGGCGATGAAATTCATTAGCAGGGTAGGTTTAAGGCGAGAGCGATTAATTTTTTAAAGTAGTGTACGTATATATACGAATCGGCTGTAGGCGACGATTAAAGTGTAATTGAGGAAGTCGTGGAGACAATGGTATACCAAAAGCATGTTTTTCTTTTTATATCTGGTAATAAATGGCGCGACTCCTACGCAAGGAAGAAAATCGTCGTGATTTATTGGAACGTTAGGATGGTACGTCGAGGTTTGTGAAAATTATACTATAGGTTGTAGTAAACGTTCAGATGAGAAAAGATGATAAACAGTGGTATAAAAATATGAGAAGCGAATATTCTCTCGTTTGTCGTTGTGTTTTATGGATATTTAGTGAAAAAAATACAACTTAAAAATAAAAGAGAATAATCATAACCATCCGAACCTCACGCACACAATCTCATAATTACATCGACATTCACTCAGATCATTCCCGAAAATTCTTCTCCTACCTCACCACTTCTCGATCCAGTACACACATACACAGATACATACATACATACACAAGTGATGTGCGTCAAAGGCAAGCTTTGATCCGAACATCGCTGGTCCCGGCAAGTTTCGGCCTCGCTTCGGGAATTACAGATCGCACGAGTACAAGCTCTCGATGCTATTTCCGTCGCGCTGGACTGACCCTCGGCGAAAATAGAGGCTCGACCTGATATCTCTATCTCTCGCTCGCTCGCTCGCTCTCGAGAAAATAGTTTCTACTCGTGAAGAGAGAATCTTGTGGCGAAATTTTCAGATACGATTGAAGCGGTCACAGCAATGTGTATAGTGTGTGTATATGTATACGTAGAGAAAATGCGTGCGAATGAATGGTTTATAGGTAGTATAGGTAAGTATTGGAATTCTATGTATACAATTGACGAATGTAAACAAGTAGGATATCGTTCGTGCGACAAGAGTTTATTAGTAATAGAAATAGATACGCTATAGTGTGCTTTTATTTTTACAAAGTTTTTATCGTGGATAATTTGGTCTGGGTCAAAGGTGAATCATTCATTAAATGCAATATTATCGTGTCACTTGTCGACGAAGTACTATCATTTGTTTCATCGATAGTTTAGATTCACAAGGTATGTTATTAAATTACAAAAAAGCTTTCAACGTATACCTATCGAAAAAAAAGATTGATTGAGATAATCAATACGTAGATTAAGATACGATCCCGTGATTCTATCATAGTAGCATTAATAATTTAAACTGTAGCCTATCATACCTATAACTTACTAATAATTACAGCTTTACAAATCTTTTAATTAACCATTTCAGTACCATGAACGGCCGCAGTGTGCTCAAGAAAATCGATGATCTGCCAGACGGTCTATTACATAAAATCTTCTCCTTCTTGCCTCTAGCTGATCGTGCAACCGTTGATGAGATCAGTGATCGTTGGAAAAGAGTCAACGACCGCGTGGATGCACGTTGCGTCGAAATTAATTCGTGCCTGGGTCACTGGGGCGAAAACGCTAGAACCCCTGGACAACCTAACCTATTACGTATAGACCTGATTCATAACATGGTACAGCGACATTGGCAGCACCTAACAGAAGTTGATTTCTGGCATCCAAATGCAACGGAGATACCACCACCTCCAGGTTCATACTTTCGTGCGGAATTGTTGAATGTGCCACATCAGGGCCTTACCGCGTTGACGGAGCATTGCCATAACCTATTGGACCTAAGTCTCTGCAGCTGTGTTGTACCGTTCAACGAGGGCGACCTAAGGCGTATGTTTGCGAACAGCCGTCAGATCAGGTTCCTCAGTATTAGAGCTGATCTGAATTCTTACGACTTCTTCCAGGCATTGACCTGGAAACCCGTGACTGTAGTCAGGCTCGATTTGCCTTCAATGGATTTCGAAGCGTTGGTTGGGAACCTAGTTAGGTTCAAGTATATGAGAGTGCTCACCATCAATTATCCAGGTAAAGAGGTCAACAAAGATTTCATACCTGAAGCATGGGAAAGCTGTAGATATTCCATAAATGCAGAAATTGACGTGAGATCGGCATGTCGATGATTGTAATAGTGTGAATTTTTGTTAAATTGTTAAGCATTATTGTTATTTAGAAAAAAGATATCCTACTAAAACTTAGTGTATAATTGTTACAAATTGTTAAGATAAATATAAAGAAGATTGAAAGTCAGTTGAGTAATTCAGTATACAGAAATGATTACACGACGTATCGACATACACGTCGTTCTCCTTGGCATTGCATATTTCACGTTTCCGCGAAGGATGTCGTTTGGTAATTCCTTCAAGATCGTTCTATAGTTAGACACAGCGAAGAGTCTGATCAAAGTTGATGACGACGATGACGTCTATTACCGGAACGACCGGGATTATAAAACAAGAGTGACGAGAGAGGAAGAGAGAGAGACCACGCGGAGCTTGAAAATGCAAAAGAATGAATTCCTATAATAAAAAGGAATGGATGGTACGAAAGGAGTTCGAGCACGCCAAGAGAAATGGGAAGGAAGAAGAAGAGAGGGGGGATGAGAGCGAGGTCACCTGTCGTCAGAGCGATCGATCTATCTGAACAGGTGAACCTCGTGCGCTCGCTTGCTTCGCGTCCGTCATACTCTTTCCCTCTCTCTCTCTCTCTTTTCTCTTTATTTTAGCGAATTTTTCTCTCCCCACCCCACAACCCTCGTGTCTACCACTCGAGCTTTGTCTCCATTAGACGCTGCCTTTGAGATTCATGAGCAGCCGCTACGCGAAAGTATATTTCCGCTTCGTTATACGCGCGAATGCAAATCCAGAGAGCAAGAGAGAGAGAACGGGAAAAATGTTGCTTTTTCTAAGGTATAGTAGTTTGTACGCGTATATAAGAGGAGAAATGCAAGCTCGCGTGTATATATATGAAATGCGTCTTTTGTACAAGGATGATAATAGGTAGAGGTGGATTGGGTTATCTTTATTCAGTTATCGGATGGTGCATGAAAGATTCATGACGGTATGGAGTTTGTTTGAGCGTTACCTGATTTTTCGCGGTTAAACGCGCCCGGTTAATTAGAATTTATATACGATGGTTCGTTGGAAAAGAATTTTGGTACTAATATCATAGCTCTTGAAATGCATATACTATATTTTTATATTGTCGAATATAATGCAGGTCATTATTTAAAAAAAGAAAATTGTAATCTAATCAAAGAATATATTATATAACCTTTTATATGTAATTACCACTGTATTTTGCATGCCTCACAGTTAAAATAAAAACCATCAAAACCTTTCAACCCGCATTATTCATTAAAACCAACAAATTCTTTCCCTACACCACCTCAATATCCACCATATAACATATTTTCCTCATTTTAGAACCTCTTTCTCCCCCCTCCCCTCCATTAATAACCCTCCACGGCACCTTGAATTCACCACTGAAATTTCTCTACTTCACACATCTACACAGACACACACACAACATTCACATTTTCAGCATCCATGGAACCGGACACGCGGTAGCGCATGACGCGCGCATAATTCCCGCAGCCTCAAACATCCGCGCGATTCTCTCGTTACCCCTGCCGCGCGTGTGCGTGCGTGCAAAGAGTCGCGTTCACGCTCGCAAGCGCGTTAATCGAAAGCCGATACACGCGCGTAGAGCTATATACGCTATATATATGTATGGGAGCTTTTGTAAGTGTGTGCTAACGATATTTCGGCCGTTAAATAATCCGCTGATGACGAGTAATTGAATCTCTCTCATTCACTCACTCACACGCTTGTGTGGGTATATACATATATAAGCACGATTATTTGTTCCTTTTTCTCACGTGTATATATATGAGCTATTCTATGGAAAATCGGAATTTATGTCATTTTCAAGCCCAACTTCAAACTCACGTAACTTTTGAAGGAATCAACATTTTCTAATTCTGAAAAGAGATTTGGAAAACTCTCATTCTTTAGTTTCTTTTTCTTTTATTTGAATTTTTTATTGAGTTTTTATTTATGGAATTATTTTGGATCAAACTAGAGCTATTTTTAATCATTTTTTCATTATCAGTAATTGTTCCGACTTGGCGCTGTTTTTCTTTTCATTCGGAATGCTGTAATGAATAAAAAAAAATCTAGTTTGGTAAACGTGTTCTCAAAAACCATATGTTTCCATTTTTGGATTATAAAGTGTCCGATTTTCTGTAGAATGGCTCATATACATACCGTTGATTATACACACATGCACCGTAGTAGCGAAATTTATCGATTATACTCGATATATAGATATAACGAAGCGTTCGGTATATATAATACACTCGAAAGAGCGAGCGACTAATCGTCCGCGCACTCGGTTTCGGAGGTATACAACAACGCTTAGAGATGCCGCTGGCGATAAGTATTGACACGCCGTAGGTATGAAAATTGCTTTTTAATCGACGTACATACGTGTAAGTATTATCTCTGTATGTATAAAAGGGAGGAAGTCGACGACCTCAAAGTGGCGACTATAAATTACTGATTTTATCGGCACACCGTGTGTGGGGATTGTTATTAGGCGTTCACCAACGCTTCTATGTGTGTACATATATATATTTTTTTTTTCTCTCTACTATATCGACAGGTAAAGTATAGGGTTATGGGTAATGGTTGATTTGTCGTACAACACACGTAATCAATCTCGTGTCGTATAACGTTCACATAAGTATCACATACTCAACTTTCAAGTACACCCTTCTTTTTTTTCTTCTTTAACGACGACCTGCAATCAGTACCGAGATTCCATTAAAAAAAAATACGCGTCTATAGATCGTCGTTTCGGTGAGTATAATACAAAGGAGAAAAAAATAAATCTGTAGACTATATACTTTACTATAGAAGCCGCGAGAGAAACGACTCGAGTTCAATCGCGGGGAACTTTTTCCACGCGCGCGCGCGGAGGAGGAGAGAGAGAGAAACGGAACACCGCGGAATCCAGGCCCAAGGCTGATACGACGCGCCCGCGCGCACGGCCTTGGTAATTGCGTTTCTCACTTACGGGGAGAGAGAGGAGAGAGAGAGAGAGCTACGCGAGCTTGCGTACTTCGATGAAGACACGCGAGAGGAGAGAGAGAGGAAGAAGAAAGCGAGGTAATGCGATTCCGCGCGGCAAAAGAGCCGTTCTTAAGAGGAAATCCAATAGGACAGGACGAATCATCTCAAAGTGCCGGACTTGTCGTTTTCCTCCTCCTCGTGTCTTTGTTCGTTTCCTCGCTTCTTTTTTTCTCTGCGTCGTTCTCGTTCTCTTAGCTGCCACGCCGCTGACTTTGTTCTCTTATTGATTTTACGATCTCTCTGTATACTATCTCTATATACTTCCGATGCTTGATATAATTGATAATTTTTGGATAATTCTCAAAAGTTCCCTATAAGTGATTGTGTATATACCTATTACATATCGCCTATATACAATTGCAATATATCATTCATCACTCATTTACGATACACACATACATACATACACATGGATCGCGCGCAGCGGCAATTTGCCTATTCTCGTTCCGCGCGCACTATATATATATATCGATCCGCCACATCTAAACGGTCTCGGGCGAAATTGGAGCTTATTAGAGACATGCGAGTGGCAACCTTGCCGACGGCCGTCACACTGTATACGCTTGGGTACGATATATAGATATATATGTATGTATATATACAACGACAAGAGGTATGTTACAATACCGCGCTTACGTCAAGTGTGTGTGTATATCAGTGTTGAAAATTTATACTAAATATTAATATTAAACAGTAGTAGGCGCCGTATACTGCGTTGGATGTATATAGTGATTATTATCCGATCCTCGTGTTATATCGAGTGTAAAAGCCACCGCGGACGTTATTAATCTGTCGATAGATAAATTGCGCGTTCGCTTAAACAGCGATGAAGTCGAAAATATTCAATATACATGTACATAGAGAGAGAGGTCGTGCGGTAATTACTCTCTCTCTATATAACGACATCATAATAGTATGTTGTACCCCGTTATACTATACCACCAGTGCGTTATTGGAAAATTGAATATAATTCAACCCCACCCTAGATTATTAATTACCCTCAAAGTCAACGATGGAGAAGTTAATTGAGAGCTTTTGGAGAAAAGTTTTGTATATATGCGTATATTATGCATATATATATATCGAAAGCTTATATACTCTCCTCTCCCCCCGTTGATTTTCTCAAAATGTATACACCGAAAGAAGAGGGTATCGTTCGCGTTTTTCATTTCGCGCATGAGTCGCGCAATAATGCAACCCGGCCGTTCGGTCCGTATATAGTACACAAAAGCAAAGAGAGAGAGAGAGAGAGAGAGAGGAGGAAGCGATCGAGAAAAAGGAGAGGAGCAGTGTAATCCGAAAAAAGAGGAATAAGTTTCCGCCTTCTATTGGTATTTATTAACAATGTCAACCGTGCCAATAACCGGCTTCGTCCCGGAACCGGAGCGATTCCCATCCTCCTCCTCCTCCTCTTCTCCCTTTTTATTCTCCCTCTCCCTTTCTCTCTCTCTCTCTCTTTCTACCCCTATCTTGAAGAAGTGAGAGGGGAGAGAGCGCGTTCGAGCCAATAAAAACAACGGAAACTTTCTTCCTCCGATACTCGTTGACTTTTTCTATCTCCCTCTCTCTCCGTTCCATTTTCCTTTTGTTACGGGGCGAACCTATCGAATCTTGCTTCTGACTCGACTCGGCATTTCTTCTCGACGAAGAAGACGACGACGACGACGACTCTTTCATCATCGATCTTTTATTTAAACTTTTTTCCATCTACCTCTACTCTCCCTCTCTCTCGCTCTCTCTCCTTTTTTTACCAATCGCGTCCCGGTCATCATTTGGCCTTCAAACAAACAAAAAAAAGAAATAAACAAAAACTTGTGCCGAAACCAAATTAACCGGTTTATTCAACTCACAACGCTACTATAAACATCGTTGAATATTTAGCCATGGCTCAACGCATACATATATATACATATATACACGACGGGGGCACGTGCCATCACGCGGGGTTTCATAAAGTTTGCTCTCCTGCAAATTTCCCAGTGAAGGAGGAAGAGGAACAAGCAGCAGCTGACGCCGCTTATATACGCCGCGGGTGAAGCCCCTTAAATCCCAGATAATGAAGAAGCACGCGCCCAATTAAAGATTCATTCTCACAAGAGAGAGAGACTATTTTTGGGAGAACGGAATATTAAATTGTCCCGCTTTGATGAGGCGCCTTACTACTATTACTACTACTACTACTACTCTCATCGCGTATATCTGCATAAACCATCTACTCGACTTCCTTTCACTTCTCGTACAGCATCTCTCTCTCGCTTTCTTCTTATCGTCATCTCTCCCCTGCTTTACATACCTTTGATTCCCACTCTCATTTACACTTTCATACGTTCTTTCAACCCTACGCGCGCGCATACATATATATATATACACACACACACGTATAGAGAAAATTTTTTCATACGACTGATATAGCGAATGATAGCTGCGATGTATTTAATTACCTTCGCTATATACCTCTCTCTCGAGCCGATAATTCACGGAGAAAAAGTTTTCAGGAATAAAAGGAGGGGGAGGTGGGGGACTGCACATTGCGTACATCGCGCGACGTATGTATATATATAGAGAGAGAACTCGTCGAGTTGGAACTTTTCGGCTCGCTCAAAGGTAGATAATCGACTATTCGCCGATCCGCTAAAGCGAGGCGCAGCCTCCGGCTCTCTCACTCTTTTTTTCTACTTTTTTCTCTCCCCAGCTTTTTTTTCACCCCTCGCTAGAGCTTCTCTCTCTCTCTCGCTCGCTCTCTTCCGCTTTCCCTCTTTTCTCGTTTTCCGCTCGCACGGACTCTACCTTCTCTGTGTGTCTCTCTCTCTCTCTTTTTTTGCTACTTTCTTTTTAATTTGAAATCCTATCCTCTCGAGGAGAGTTATTTGTTACGCTGAATTTCCCGGACAATCGGAACTTTTAATAAACTATCAATTGATTAATTTGGCCGCTACTCCTGCTGCTGCTGCTGCTGATACTGCCGCGAGAAGTTGTATATATATATATATCCGTCTTTGAGGAATTTTTTCTTCTCCCTCCCGGTCGCCTTCGTCAGTGTGCCACGTGTATATATATAGATATATATATATATATATATATATAAAAAGCGTACACTTTGCAATTTAAATTGACAACGAGTGATTTACAATTGTAATTTTTTCGCGGGTTCGTCCAATTATAGGAATTTTCTTCTACTACTACGACACTATATATATCTATATGAATTTAATCAAGCGATTGGTAATTTTTACGGCCTCTTATCCGAACGCTTTTTCCGCGCGCGATACTAATCGTACCAAAGTGCGGAATGAAAATTTAACAAGTATATACCCAGAATTTCCACTTTCAATATTGAGATGGACACAGTAGAGTACATTTATATATATTTTCATATCTCCCCCCCATCGCTTATACGCTCGCGATCTCTTTCACTCGACGACTTATCGGTACATCTATTTCGCGCTTAAATTTATATACATATACTCTCGTCATCTCTCTGTGGTATCCATTTTAATTAAAAAAAAAGCAGGTAAAATAAAATAATTTTTCATCCTAATATACATACTTTTATATCTCACACTATCCGAAAATCCACCCTCCGTATATGGCACTTCTAGTTATTATTTCCTTCACCTCTATATGTAAAAGGCCAAATAAATTCATAAAAGCGGGCTTTTCACGTATACACATACCAACGCGTGACGCTATATACTGCGAACACATAAATCGCATCGTTTCCGATCCGTCAACGCTTCCGAACCAGCGAAATTAAGAAGCTAACAGCTGCGTGTATATCGCCTCTCTCTCTCACCCTCTAACACACACGCATACGGTACGGTAACTCTCTCTCTCTCTCACTCTCTCTCTCACTCTCTCTCTCGGGGAACTGCTATGCGTGCTATGTTCAAAAGCGCCGAATTCACGCAGAGGCGCGGAAAATTCAACGAGCCGTGCGCACACCAGCAGTAGCAGCAACACTCTCTATATATATACATATAACGTTAACTCTCACTCCTATACACATATATATGTATATATGTATATATACGTGGGAAACTTGAAACGCGTTGCGTGTATACCCGGGGTTATCCGAAAAGAGCGTCGACGCACAAAATCACACACGCGCTCTACTATATATATATACGCTATCGTATACGCGCGGGCGATACAGCGATTTTCAATTATCGCCGAGGCTCCCGGACACGTCATGAGCCACTGTTATCCCTCTCTCTCTCTCTCTCGCTCCACGTGTGTGAGAGAGAGAATTTTCGCGCGTGTTCGCTAGCCATTAAAGGGAAGCCCAGGCGATTAAGCGCGCGAGGCTGCGTTGTGCTGCTCCTGCTACTGATGCTACTGCATGTAACGAGCGAGCTAGCGTACATATAGATATGACGTGAGGTTCTCTCTGGTAAGGTATGTGTGAATGTGTCTATATATGTATATATACGTATAGACACGGTTGTTATCGGTATACGAGTGTCAGATGACGATGATGTCTGGTATGTAGGAGTGATGATGATGACGATGACGATTGTATGACGTCGTGGCGACGACGATCGTCGGTCGATGACGGTAAGAGATTGATAACTCGGGGGTAACGTATACGTGTAGGTGCAGGTGGGTTAATGAACTTGTATGGTGGAAGTGGTAGAAAATCAGGGTTGATTTTAGTTTTTGTTGTAAATTGATATGACACGCGCAGATGATTGGTAAAATAGAATATCAAGATTACACATGTGTGTGTGGGTATACGTGCGATTAATCAACAAATTACCAGTCGATTTATACGGTAAGCTTTTATCTTTAGAACCGTGGCTGGGCGAATGGGAGATTGTGTAATAATAATAGCATGTTAACGTCGATTCTGACTTTGACGTTCGGTACTGATAACTGAAAGATATCGCATTATCCATTGATATTCCAGTCTGTACATATAATGTTTTTTAATTTTCTCATATAGTTATGAATTCATATATTGATTCGATGTCAGAGTTAATATGATGAATCTGTTCGGCATCATGTATACGCATTTACAATTATTACATA
Organism: Torymus tubicola; assembly: GCA_035583055.1. Classification (NCBI taxonomy): domain Eukaryota; kingdom Metazoa; phylum Arthropoda; class Insecta; order Hymenoptera; family Torymidae; genus Torymus; species Torymus tubicola. Next base: position 31,418 of record JAWWEQ010018559.1, read on the forward strand.
TGTGCCAAAACATCTCTTCTTATCGCAATGTTACTCACATTATCGTTGTTTATATTCCAAAAAAAAAGGAAAGAATGTAACAACGAGTGCTCGAAAAAAATTATATAAAACGATTTAACGTGTTGCTTTGTCCTGATAAGATTTCCACGGGTACACATATATATACGACGATTCTGTCGCGCGATTCATTAATAATATGCGGACTTTTCATAATGAATAAATAATTATTCCGATCGTTGCCCAACGATAATGCGCACGAATTCCACGTCTTCTCTCTCTCTGTATACAAACATTCTATGCTCTCCGCTTAGGGTGATCGATGTGAGAAGATGAAAAATTGTGTATAGGCCTTATCGTGCCACGCGCGCGCGCGAGCCTCGCTCGTATACATACCGCTTATATACATAAGAATAGGGAAAAACAAGATTCGGTAAATAATGTTACGAAATCAATTAACCTACGGTGACGAGAGAGCGAGAGAGAGAGAGAATGTGAAGTGTCACCGTGTGTACACAAAAACGTGTATATATATATATGTGTAGCATACGACGGAACCCCGTAAGCTTGTTGTTTTCCCCCTCTCTATACTTTTCCTTCGCTTTATTTTTATTCTGATTAAAACATTTATTCCGGAGATTTATGAATATAAAGTTACGCGCGCACGCTTTTTTTCTCTGT
>JAWWEQ010018570.1:0-32092 GCA_035583055.1 Torymus tubicola
TAGAGAGAGAGAGAGAGAGAGAGGAAAAAAGAATAAAAAAAGAAGAAAAGAAAAAATCTCTACTATATATATATATACCCTTCCGCCACTTTCAACGCACAAAAAGAACCGAAAATTATACTTCTATAACGCGCGCGCGTCTGAATGAAGCGAAAATTGCCGGTGCCCTTGAAAACCTCGCAGTAGCAGCAGCAGTAGTAGCCCATCAAAATAATAACGAAAGCGAGCTTTCTCCCTGTGTACCCGGACAATGTTCACGGGGGAAACAATCGCGAAAGAGAACGCGCGCGAGGGAGGACGCGATAAAAGTACGTATGAAAAAAAAAGGGCAGAAGAGAGCCGAGGTGCAGCGAAGCGCGAGTACAGGAGATAAAAGGCTATAGAGAGGGTGGGAGGAGGAGGAGGAGGGATGATAGTCGCCCCAGCGAAAGAGCAAATGCCAGTCAGAGTGAGAGAGGGAGACGTAATTAGGAATGCCACCGCGTGTGTACGCGTATATGTATGTATATATACGCGTGGTGGTATATAGAGAAATTGAAAAAAAAGCGGGGAATTCGAAGTGGATGTAATTACAGCTGACGCGCCGCGCCGCGAGCCTCATCGCCACAAAGGAGCATAACGCGTGAATTAAAGGTGCATACGTGTATGTTTATATATATACGCACGTGCATAAGCGTTAATTGAATAGAAGGAATTTATTAATGCGAGGGAGAGAGAGAGTTTTCAAGGTATACTCGCATAGGAGCGACGAGCCCCATTACGCGCGAATGCCGCTAATTACCGCGTTAATTCCGCGAACGCAACTTGCACTGGCAAGAGGGGGCAGCGCAGTTCTGCTGCGCGTTACATTTGATCGGTGCTGATGCGCTTCTCTCTCTGTGGTAATTAGCGCCTGCGGAATGTAGGTCTGGGGTTGGTGTGTATACGGCAGTGGTGGTGGTATACGTCTGGTGGTTTTTGCGTGGACTATACTCTGTGGGGTATAGTAGTGTGGGTCGTTGGACCTCTGGTGCGTATAAAGTTTTTTTGGAGAGAACGCACGTATACAATGTATAATAAGGTAAAGAGAATTTTTTTTTGTGGTGGTTAACTAGGACATTTGTAATCGTATACAATATAGATAAGTGTTCGGTTAAAACTCAATTCAAACTACGGGAAACACTTCCGAATAATCTGGGGTATAATGGTTGTAGTTGTATAAGCATCACGCGAGACAGTAAAATAATTTTTTAAAAAACTTATCGCATTTCACCTATATTTTTCCGTATTATATAAAGGGATTTCGGGCGCTTTTACTTCACACACCTATAGTCACACACATATATATACACGTTAATAATTAAAATTCGAACTTTCCAAATGCTTTTTCGGATTTACGCGCGTCCCGCTGCGATAAAAACGAAAACTCAATTTACGAAAGTACCGTTCGCGTATATATGTGCTTTCATTCGATAATATTTTTCGCAGCGTGCGTATAATATACATACGCGCGTAATAAAAAGCTTTGAATTCGAGATATATGAAAAAAGTGAGAAGAATTCAATCGTTTCGATTGAAACGATTTAAAAATATTGTTTAAAAAATCTTTCTCTATATATATAGCGCATATATTCTTTTTTCGATACCAAAAAAGTGTTTCAGACAGACAGACTGCAATGGAATTCGCCTCTCGTTGCCTCAGAGTATTGTACACCTGCTAATTATCCTCGGCGACAATTTTTTTTCCACTATATACACCCTCCACTAAACGATCCTGTACACCCGACCGCTCGCCACTGTATACCGCCACGTGCCAGTCACCTATACCTGCACGAGCGCGTGCGCTTTCGGGCAACCCTTCAATTAACCCTAACCCCTATTAAAAGCCGATACTTCACCTGACCCAGTAAGCGACAGCCTCCGCCCTTCTCTTAAAAACGACAAGAAAGAAAAAAAAGAAACGAGAACCAACGGCCGTCATCCCTTAAAACAAAAAAAAAAGAGAGAGAGAGAAAGAAAAACGAGACTAGACCTACTCCCACACCCCAGATTCCTAACAAGCGTGCTTGCTCTCAAGTCGAACTCTCAACACCTACACCGGCCGCCACGCGTCGTCGTCGGGCACGAACTCACTCTCTCTCTTTTTCTTTCTCTCTCTCTCTCTCTTCCTCTACACCCATCTTTCGCGAAATAAGGTGCATGTGCAGGAGCCTGGCAGCGAGAGAGAGAGAGGCGCACACGACGCAGAGTATAATAATGTGAAATATGCGACGTGTGCCGGCACGACAGCTGGCCTAGGCAGTTGCTCGCACGTGCACAGCAGCCAGCGAACGGGCGAACTGAACGTATATGTATATGCCGAAATGCAAAGCTGCTGCTGCTCCTGCTCCTGCTGCACACGACACAATAGGGAGGGAAGTTTTTTTTTTCTTTTTTCGTCGACGCGCGGGCGCGTGTCCCCTATAACAGCGATTATCATCAAGAGAGAGAGAATGTGCGATATTCGCGTATGTGTGTGTGTGTATTCAAATAGGGCGGAGATGCAGGAGGTGATTATATGTGTATAAAGCCACCGGGTGAAAGATAGAGAGAGGGAGAGAGAGAAGGGGAGATTAAGAGCTTTTTTATGGGGTTTTAGGATATACCTTTTTTTATTGTTGTTGCTTCGTGTCTTGAAAATAACGATCGATTGCGGAGGGGCGAAGCTGATTGCGCGGTTCGATTTGCAGGTTATCGAGGGTGAACAGAGAGGCTGCGGTGTATATATATACGTATATAAGGGTATATATAAGATACGAGACTACTGCGACTGCTACTGAGGGCATTTGCATTTTCAATCGCGCGCACGAGTGATTCGAGAAGTCTGCTGTATACGGGATTAGGTTGGGGTGGTGGTGGTGGTGGTGGTACACACTTTGTTGATTGGAGATTTCGGACGTTAAGGGTGTGTGTATATATGCTGTGTCGCGGGTGATTTATGACGTATATGCATATATCGGTTCCTGGTTATATTATAGTGTAATGAATTGAAGATCTGTATTTATTTACTTAACGTACGTTGCTTTTTATTATAATATTGGTAAATAATAATAATAATAGGATATAAGGTATAATACGAGAACATGGAAGAACCCATGGTGTAGTTTATCTTTAACCAAAAATCCTATATGTGTGTGTGTGTGTGTGTAACCGCGCCGAAAACAGCTTCTTTTTACCATAATAGTACAGGACATTCCACTGACTTCCATAATTTATGAAAGGAGAAGAGCGAAGAAAAAAAAAGTAATTCATTAGAAGACTACACATTAATTCTTCTTCCAACGATATAACTCATCCGTAATAAATCAACGAATAAATACCCGAGGAAACGTATATTATATATACCAAAACGAACGTGTGCGCATATCTCGGCAAAACTTTTCCTCTCTTTCACCCTCGCACCTAACCTCCTCCGCATCGCACACTCGCTAAATCTCAACGACGCTATCGTCGCGTTACTAAACTTCTCCGCTCCTCTCAAGTGCTGTGCTAAAAAAAAAGCAGAGAGAGAGAGAGAGAGAGAGAAAAAAAATATCCCTATAACCAACGACCGACGCGTCGACCCTCTGCCCGTATATTAATAATCAGTCCTTCGTCGGTTCTATTCTCAAAGACTCCAACACGCGCCAAAAAAAAAAGATCGTGCGCAACCCTTATACGAATATATATATACATCAAGGATCGGAGGCTGAGAGAGAGAGAAAGAGATATGAGAAAAGTGCACGTCAAAGTGCCTCATAAATCTTCCCTCTCTCTCAGTCACCCTAGAGAAAAAAAGGGCGTCAAAGGCAAGAGCGCGCGGGCGACGAAGGGAAATTAAAGGGAGAAATTGCGCGCCTCGAAATCCCATTTTCTTTTCTACCTCTTCCACGGCTCGCTAGGGATGAAAATATCCCAATTTCCGGGACTATCCTTTCTCTCCTCCTCCCTTTTCTCGCTCTTTCGCGCGCGCGCGCAGGTAAATTTGACGCGCCCGCGCGCGCGTGATATCGCGGTCTCATCACCTGACAATTTCTGCTGACGCGTTGCGCCTGGTTCCCTCTCTCTGTCCTCTTCTCACCACAGCCCCGCTCGGATTACGTATATATATATAGTATATAGTATGGGCACAAGCGTCTCTCTCTCACTCTATGCGGAGAACGTTTTCCGCGCGACGGGGTTTTATCGATCCCCTCGTTCACGCGAGCGCGTATAAGGTTTGCTTTTCGCCCGTCGCATTCGCGCGCGTCCCGTTCCCGCCCCGTTTATTTATCACATAGCTCTATATATATACCGGCTATGTATGGGTATATATGTGTCTTTATGACGCGAGAAAAGAAGAAGAGAGATAGAATGTGCGGCGATGTCCTAATCTCTGCTCGTCGTCGTTCGCGAGAGATACGTACTTCGCGAGGGTCTGAATCAGCTCTCGCGCGAGATATCGTGCGATGTATATAATCCAGTATATGGTGGGGAGAGAGATTTTTTATGTAAGGGGATGTGTATAATGTTTGTTTTAAGGTGACGATTTTTAGAGAGAAGGGGAAGAGATAAGGCGATTGAAAGAGGGGCACGAATGTGTTTACAGAAAGTGTCGATGTGTGTTAAATTTGTGTGCTCAAAGCCTGAGGGGAAGGAAACACGCGGTTATAACGTGCTTTTTTCCTGAAGATAATAATCATTCGGTCGACGGGAACTTATGTTGTGTGAAGTAAATATATAGGAAAATGAGTAGCGCTGTTTTAGAATATTTTAAAGGTCGTAAAAGTATATACCGGGAAACGATTAGGCGACTTTAACGCCTCAAAAAGTGATGCGTAAATATATCTATAAGGGTAAAGTGAGAAATACAATCGATATAGAACAATGTGTCTGCTGTTTGAAAAAAATTCATGAAAAAAGATTTTGTTATATTTATTTATTAGATTTATTATTCTATATACTATGCGACCAAAATTGATGAAGATTACTCTAATAAACAGTTTCTGTGTATCGTTCTGTGCTTTCAAATCACTTGCTGTAATCCAACCTTAACTTTCCCTTCGCCAAAGACAACAGCTGTTCCCTTCCAACCTATATAGAACACATATATACCTATACGCATATACCTTCACCTACACCATCTATACTCCAACCCTGTTAAAACTTGCCACTTCTACTCGTGCAAAATACCATACCACCAAACATTCATTTTCCTCTCTCTCAAAATAAAAGAAAAAAAAGAATATAAAAGAACCAATAAAAAACAATTTCTTTACCACTCGCATACTTGCGCTCGCTCGCTTGCACTATAGTGAGCAACGAAGACATTTAATAACCATTCTCGTAAACAGCTTTCCCGCGTAGCTTTTGTCCTCGTTCACTTGCCTTGCCTCGTACCCCATTCCTATTCCACCTCCTTCCGGAAAGCGACTACGACGACGACGACGACGGTGGCGCGTATAAACGTCGAACGCAAAATTCCCATAATTCTCTCGAGTTCCATTCCTCTCTTAAACGCATATAGAAGGAGTAGTAGGAGGAGAAGTGGTGGCGAGAGAGCCAAAGTCTCGCTCGCTCGCTGCTAGCAGCGGGCTTTATCGAGGTAAGCTCGCCGCAAACTTCGATATAAAATGCATAAAGGCTATTGAACCGAGAGCAAGCGAGAGAGAGAGAGAGAGAAAGAGAGAGAGAGAGGGAGGGAGTGAGGCAGAAACAATGGGTCTTAGGTAAATTGTCTTAGGGAAATAGACGGGAGCAGAGCGGAACAATGCCGGCAGTCAGCCGCCCGCCTAACGAACAATAATTGTCTTACCATCCGTGTTTACCTTTCATCCCATTTCCCACTCTCCTATGCCCTTACCCCCCTCTCTCTTTTTCCCTTGCTTCCTCTCCCCTACGTTTACTCTCGATCCGACTCTCGCGAATCTACACGTCGCGACCTTCAGATTACAGCAACAATGAGGCTGTACCGACTAATTTAACTGTATAGCAATGGTATAGCATATTAGACGTTGTATGTAGCTGAATTAATAATGATATAATATAACGGGGATTTAAATAACACAATCGTGGCATTATATGTGCACACGACTGACTTGACGGTTGTTTCATTTTACACGATTTCTTTTTGATTCACCATGTGTATGTATATATACTATACAGGAGGACTGGAAATACCGCGAAGGTATAATGGGATATGAATGACGTGGTGGATACGCTACCTCTGATATATCAATGTTCTGTAATGCGAAAGAATAATGCGGGGGGTGATGCGAGGGATGAAAATGTAGTTAAGAAAGCGAGAGCGTTAAGATTTATGTGTTTCGATTTTTCGACGAAGAAGGTGCTGGGAATTCGCTTAATGTGTGCTTCTTAACGAGCTTTTTAGTATATGGCTGCATTGCTGTAAGGATTATATGTGCCTCGCGACTTTTGACGCGTTTATTATACTCACGTGTATGTATATAGTATATAATTCTAACTGTACCGTGATGTGGAAAAAAACAGCTTTGATACGTGTGTTTTCGCCATACCTGGAACATAAAATGAATAGTAATCATGAAAGAGTTGTGCATGGCAAAAATAATTCTTGGTACGTAGAAATGTATATTATATACATTAATGTTATATTCAAATATTAAAAATAAATTCTCGTTATGTGCTCTTTTTTCGTTTAATTTGAACGAGACTAGATTTTCTCTATATCTATATATATGCACGTAGTCGACGATATAATTATAAATAATTAGGGTCACATTCAAATTAGTACGTATAGACTGCGACGTACGCTCTCACTTAATTGAAATATGCTTAATTTAGAATTGATTTTTATTTTGGCCCCCGGGGCTATACAACAGTGCCCCGCCTAAAAAGAGAGCAACGACCCAGAAAAGAGAGAAGCACATTTCAAATTTTCATTATACTTTTCAATTAAAAAAAAAAAAAAGAAAAAAAATGGTACATCAGATGTTGAAGAGACTCGTTAAAAATTTTTCAATTATACACTCGCGTATACTCGTGTTCCCTTTTTTCGGGCTCGGTGTGCAAAACTCTCCTCGTTCCGTCACATTCCCTCTCTCTCTCTCTCTCTCTCTATCTTATACTCGGTACATATAACCCCCTGCGGAGGGAAAATATTTCCACAATTAAACGAAACGAAATTTTTCAAACAATCAGCTGCGTATGTATAGTATATATAGCGCGTAGCAGGTTCATGAAAACTTTTGATTTAATCAAGTACGATTATGAAACTTTGGAAAACTATCAGCAGCACCGCGACTTTAAATAAACTTCATTAAGTGAATCCAAACTCTTCTTCGTCTTCTCGCGAGTGCAGTAGCCGTGGCAGCCTAGTATACTAGGAGCACTGCGCGAATTAAACTTTATAAAGAGCCAAAGGATGAAGACAGAGAGAAAGAGAGAGTATAGAGTGTGCCACTCTCGCATATAAATCAAAAAATAATAAAAACAATCTACCTTCGTCGCCTTACTGCCGGAGGATATATAGAGGGCGTGCACCATCGGTCAAAATTATTTCGCGCGTGCTGCTATTTTGTAGGTCAACTTTGCAATTCGATGGTTTTCGCGCATATATATAGAGAGAGAGCTTTTTGCGTTCAAGAGAAAGAAAGAGGGGATGAGTATATCTTTCCACTTTGCTGAGTACAGTAGCCAAATAAGTGCAACTGATTTGGAAATGCGTACATTGTTTTGTATAATTGAAAAGTTTAATAATTGATGGACTGAGATTATGAAGATATCGGTTTTAAAGGATAGGAAGTTCTTTAACTTGCAGAATATTCGATTGAAATATGCATACATGGGGAGCAGGAAAGGTTATTCGAATTGGTAAGCTGGCTTTCCAATTATTTTTCATTACTTGGGTCAATTGAGTGATGTACTTTTTATATAATCAGAGGACGCGCGGTTTGCGTAATCGAAGGGGAGCTAAAGAATTCGAATGAATTTCCCCGAAGGTTCATTTTCTAAAAGCTCGGAGGGTGACCTACTTGCTTATAGTTGAAATATAAATATTTATATATGTATACGTTTTTTTCGAATTATCTATATATTTAAACTTAATTAACTGCGAGTCAAAAGAAAATCTGTGTATAAAGCTTTATATATATATATATATATATATATATATATATATATATAGCTCTACTCCTGATTAAACTTTCAGTTTATTCAGATGTTGACTGAATTATATTTATTTACATCTGGTAAGCGAAGCACCGAAAAAGGTTCAAAATTTTATGCGAAATATCCTTATATACTGTTATTTTAAATTCAAATTTTCTTTCGTATCTCAGAGTTCTGTATTGTTTGACTGCATAAATCGGTTTGACCCTCGAACCAGTACTATATATTGTAAAATATATTTACATACCGTAGTTCAGTATGAAATGGAACTCATGGCAGACGAATGTAAAAAATAATAATAAGAAACTATGATAAAGTTTTGACTATGAATCCAAATTTTATTTATCGCTTTCATCAAAGGTAGAGAATCGATCATTTATTTTCATTCTGGAAGTAGATTTTAGTTATTTTTTTCAAACTAATCTCATTTGAAATAAGTATACGTAAGTATATCGAATTAATAATACGTAAATTCTATTTTATAAAATTCTATAAGTATTTATAATTAATATGTATTTAAATCGACGGTTAATTATACTAAAATATCAAGTCCCAGAGTAAAGCATTTGAACATAAACTACTCATTTGAATTAATAATAATCTTGATACATTTAAAAAAAAATAAAAATAACCTCTCGTTCAAACGTAAAATCGAATACCAACCCCTCGCCCTTCTATATGCATTAATATACCTCGCCTTTCAAATATATCTATATATATATACACACATCGAGTCAAACCCGCGCGCCATCCGCACTACTCCCATCAAAACTCCTTTAAAATACACTTTGGTGAATTTTCCGTCGCTCGTCGCTCGATTTCACGGACTTCTCTCTCTCCAGGTATATAGAAAAATTCCCCCTCGCACGTTAAAATACTCCTCTGACCGCTGCTGCTGCTGCTGTTGGCGCTCACATATAAACGCGGAGCAAATCGAAAAAAGCATAATTCCAATGCAATTCCAATATATACCTCGTCCCTCTCTCACTCTGTGAAAAGGCCGCGGCAACGTCGCTCGGTTGGAAAACCAGCCGTCGCCCCATAAACTGATTCAATCCGAGCAGAAAAACGCTCTTTCCTCTCTCTCTCTCTCTCGCTCTCCCTCTCTCTTTTTCTCCTTTCCTATATACATACACATCGCCCTACACATATAATATATATATACACACATGAACGAGAAGAGACGAAGGAGAGTGTAAAAGACTGGCGCGCGACACGCCTTGGCCAATATGCAATCGGTCAAGAAACCGAGAGAGAGAGGGAGAGAGCAGCTGGTCGAAAAGACGAACGCGGCCGAAGGAGCAACAATAAAGTCTCTCTCTCTCTCTCTTTCTCGCCCCCTTTTGTAAAGAGCTCGGGGGCAGCAAAAACCGGCCGCGACGACACACACGCGCCATCGACGTCGTCGTGTCTTTCACCTGCACGCGCGAGGCTTTCTTGACTTCTTCTCTCTCTCTCTTTCTCTCTGTCGCGCGCGCGCGCGTGTCTGCTCTGCGGCTTATATTTGGCCCTTTCAATGGCCAGCTTTTTATGTAATATCGGAGAGACACAAGAGTTTGAATAGCAATTTTTATGGTCCCCTGTGTGTGTGTCTATGTTTTTCTTTTTTTTTCTAGAGAAGTAGGAGGGGAGTTACAGCTGGCTAGATTTATTGGTTAATTGAGAACGATTCATTTTTTTTTTCGTCTGAATAGGTGACAAGTATAGAGATGGACGATAAAATGTGATTTTTGGGCGGAGACGGTTGCGAGGTTTATTAGATTTTTTTTATTAGTTTTTATGATTATAATGGTTATGCGTTTGGTTTGTGTGTATATATAGATAGATTTGGTTCTATAATATTTCATATGGAGATTCGTGATTGCGCAAGCGTAATAAATTCAATGCTGACCTCGAGGAACTTCTAATGGATTCGAATCTCTTATATTTTCTCTCTAACGTTTACATTTCCAGAAGTTTGCACTCGAGAAAGCGTTTTAATCACCTAATTGTGGCAAATATTGGTTAGGTATATTATAAAAAAAATAAAGACCCGCAGTAATAAAACTATACTTTATTCTTTTGGACTAAACTCTAATTTTGAATCTCGTATGTTATAAAAAAAATTCATTCCTGAAATTTTTAAAAAGTTATATATAACATACTTCATATACACCCAGGCGACTGTTTAAAAACACCAGCACGTTTACACCATCCTCCAAGAAAATCCCCTTAATTCAAGCCCTCCGACCCTTTATCGCTTCATCAAGCCTCCTGCGCGCTTTATTAAAAACATTTTTCAGCTCACTATATACGCGTACCTTCCCAAGCTCGTGCAAAAAAAAGAAAAAAAATAAAAATTTTAGCCAAACATCGCACGTATACATATACACAAGGCGTCGACTTGCGAATATAATTTTTCACTCTCCTATACATAAATCCTGCGCCTTTTCCTTTTCTCACTTGTATATACATATATACACTCACATTTTATATACCTGACCGAACTAAAAGGGTTGGCCAGCGTTCGTTTTTCCAGGTCGCCGGAATTTCAAATCTCTTATATTTTCGCTCCTGCGCCTCTGTAGTCTCGCTCTTTAGATTTTCCGGCAGAGAGTGTGTATACGCGTGGACGGGATGCCGGGAATAATAAGGGGGCGGAGGAGAACTGTATAGAAGCATACACACACACACATGAAGAGAGGGGGATTGGATGCTACGCGGACGGATGGGCAGTTGAACGATGGATGAGGGCTGAGAAGGGTTTCTGTTTGGCTTGGGATTCGTTTCGGATTTTTCTTCTCTCTCTCACTCTCTCGTTTATTAGATGCTAGTTAGAAAGTCATATATATAAGGTCAATCAGCTGCCTCGGTTATGCTATCCGTCATTTTTTTTGTTAGTCTTTTCTTTATTCTTGTTATTGTTGCTGTTTTTTTTATATATATTGTTATTTGGATAGAAATAGCGATGATCGGTATTTGACATCGTCGCTGTTCCCTTGAACTCGGGTCACGGTTCCCAGACTGATATTTCATAGCCGATTGGCTTTCGCCGTAGAAAAATGATCGAAATCGCGTAAATCTATCCGCGAGAGAGAGAGAGAGCAGTATATATGGGATCGAATTTCCAAAAACTATATTCGTCAAAAATGTGTATTATTTTTTTTACTTTTTTTTTAATCTATCTATACACTATTTTGAAAAAAAAAAGAAAAGCTACAGTGAAGGTTCTCTCTACAAAGATTCGCAAAACGTATATAACGCGCCGTTTATAATGAAATACATATACGAAAATAATAATAACAATGATAAAAGAACACAAGAGTGCCAGCGTGCGTAATTCACCGTTTCACATTGACCGATAAATTCCTAGCGGAGCTTATAAAACAAAAAGCCCTTTACGGCGATTTAAAATATTCCTCCTCCACCTCCTCCCCCATCCAACCCGGTAGCCGCACAAAGTGCTGCAGCACTACTCTACCGGCATACATTACCCGCGCTTGGCTATATAGCGGTACAAAAAAAAAAACTGCAGCATGAAAAAAAACACAACTGCTACTACGCTCAAGGTCCCCTCTCTCCTATATATATATATACACACCACCCATTTTTTCCCTCCCTTGTACATTTACCAACAACAATGCAAATGCAACATTATTGCGCAATAAAAGTCCCTGGCCGTTATTTATTCCCTTACGTGCTCCACTCTCTCTCTCTCTCTCTCTCTCTCGGAGCACTCGCATTATCGCTCCTCTCCCGCCCTCCTGTACCTTTCATATTTATTATAAAAAGCGACCAGCTAGCTACGGCTCTACACGTGTCCTCTCTCTTTTCGTAGTGTACACCCTCTACGGGATTATCTCTCCTCTCTCTCCTGGTCGCTCGCGGCGAAGGGAAAAAAGATAAATAGACGCCGAATAAATAGAGACTCGAAAATCTCCCTTCGCGGAAGCATAGCAGCAGCAGCAGCAGTCTCCGATGAAAAGCATAGAAAACGCCCCCCGGCCGATTTTTCACCTTCGTTTTCACGCGCTCGCGCGCCCTACGGTCACGCCTAAAGCGACCTCAAAGCGAACGCGCGCGCGCGCCCGTGTTTCTTTTCTGTCTATAGAACGCTTTCATTGTTGTTTCTATAAGCGAAGCAAGATGCAGCGGTTGTGGGTCAGCGTGATACGGTCAATTTTTCGACAGCAAGAGAGAGGGAGAGAGGGTGTCTGACAAATGACGATGTCTGTTTTTCTAACGATGACTTTTGAGAATGGAATTTTCTTTTCTGGGGTAAGAGTAGAGAATGAGAGGTGAGCGATGTATCGGATGCGGTTTTGTTTGTTATTGGTTAAGAGAAATCGATATTGGATTGTTGAGAAGTTTCAAAAAAAAAAAGAAGAAGGAGCAAGTATCCGATGTAGAATAGTTGAGCAAAAATTAATTTCGGCAGGCCGGTGAGGTATTTTAAAAATTTTTGGGAAACATTTGGGATTATATTTTTAATTTTTAATTATTTTATATTTAAAGACTTCATTAATAAAAGAATACTTTGTCTCGCCCGTGCTCATATACAAATTACTATACAAGAAATTTTGAAGCGCACTTGGTTTGTAGAAATCGTCGCGCGTTTTATTTAATTATTTTATTATTGAAATTTTACGTTGGACAGCCTCAATTTGTCCCGCTCTTCGTATGTATATATAGAATCTATTATGAGAATCGTTTGACCAATTTCATTAGTATATCTCCTACCTATACGATTTTAATATACAAAAAATTACGTCGGTATCTCGCATTCCTTAATTGATATCTAAAAATCGTTATATTCAATATCAAAAGAATTGAATTCCACGGTATTAAAAATAAATTAATCCATTTCCCAGTAATTTGCAGTAACACCTAAAGCTACTTCACATTAAGGGAGATAGAATATATTATCGATTGCATCCTTCTAACACCCTTAAATCCGTATCATTTTTCGTCATTCATCCATAGAAATTAATTTTGAAAATGATTATAACCAGATGGTCGACTGAATTCATTAACAATCGTTCAAAATGAAATCAGCATAACAAAAAAAAAGAAGAAGAAAAAAAAAATTCAATCTAAAAATGCCCAAACGACCATGACTCTCATCCCTTTGCGAAACTCTCTCCTCACCCACCGCGTTTATCTATACGAAGCACTGGCGCATCAACCAATCCGCGCATTCAATCTCCGCCCGAAACCGATATCATTAATCACCTCAACGCCGAAGACGAAAAAAAACCCCTCTTACGCAAAAAATCAATACCTACACACACACAGGGTCGCTTCAGAAATACATTTCCAAGCAACCGAAGAGGAGGGGAAAATGCACGCGCACTACCCTTCAATTTTTCAAGCTAAAACCAGCGCGTTCGCGTGTGCATTTTCGATTGAGCGAGTTGGAAAAATCTCCTTAAAACCTCTACAAAAAAAAACTCGCACACTCGCCATAAAATTTTCCTAAGTCCGCACCGCCTGCAGTCCGTCACTTGTAAAAGGAGGGGGTGATCGCGAGTGAAGCGTAGAGTACTGAGTCTGACTCGCGAGAGGCTCCTCGAATAAAGGAGCGAGGGGGGAAGAGAGACGATCGAAAAGTCGTTGTCCAAAACCCGAGACGAATCGTCGATGAGCTGAGTGCTGAAGGAGAGAGAGAGAGGGAGAGATGCGAAGGGGAGATTAAATTGTTTCTTTGGTTTATTATTTTCGGTTTAATTTGCACGGTGCGATGAACTTTGTTTCCTGCTGTTACTGCTATACGAAATGTTGAAGAATATTCAAGTTGCTTTTTTCGTGTCTGGACGCTTTAATTTTTAGTATACACTTTTATGAATCGAAGGGATAATATTATTTCAGATGTAGAAATTAATTGAGTAAGGATAAATTATTTGCAATTATATACATTTGCAAATTATCATGATTTTACTAAAAAATTATCTTCTATATAATTATACGGCAAACATAGTAGATTTAGTAGTTAAACGTTTCACTACATCTATGTATATATACGTTGTTTGAAAAGAGTCGAATAAGTTTATATATTTTTATCGGAATTATTATTCTTCACGCGGAGTTTGGCAGACTCTATATCCACGAGAGCATGATTTTTATAAAAGCTGTCAGTTCATAAAAATATTGAACATCATGCGAAGAATGACGTTTATACATTTATAGAAGAAAGGAAAAAGTAACCGCCGCACATTTCCATATTGCATTTTCAGAACGGTTTAGAGATGATTGATGTCTTTATTTTCCCTAACTATTTTCCAAAAAATCCTTTATTCCATTGCATATATGCTCGATAAATCTCCAAAACAACCATACGCGAAAACCATTACGTTTGCAAATTTATACACTGTGCTTCGGTAAAAAAAAAATAAAATTTTATCCGTCCGAAAATCGCTCATCAACAGACCTCGAAAACTCGATTATACGGAAATTAAAATCCCCGAAACCTCTTCGTCTATCATCCCATAATGCGGGCGCACCATCAGCTTCTCTTTCTCTCTGTACCTCTCTCGCCTCCAAAAAGCGAATTCCCCGGGAAATTCGCTTGCCGCGTCGCGACATAAACGGCTGCAAATGAAGATTGATGATAATAAAATCTAATGCCACCCGCGCGCTCTCTCTCTCCCTCTTTCTCTCTTTCCCTCTTCGCCGTCGCGCGGCATTTAAAACCAACAAGTTAAAGCCCGAAAAGTAAGATTGAGCGGGCGAGTTAGCTCGGGAAAGCGCGCGCGCGAGAGAGAGAGAGAGAGAGACAGCGGGAAAACGGATGCACGCCCGGCCGGGCGATTTGTCGGCACAAAAGCCTCGCCTGTCGCTCTTTGATTTTCGGGGGGGATGTATTTTCCTCTCCCTCGACTCTCTCTCTTTCCTCTTTGTAAGGCCTCGGGCATTCGATCCTCGTTCCTTAGCTTCGTGTATTTGTCGTCGATTTTTAATGGCTCACGAAGTTTAATGGTTTCGAATCGAGATTTTACGGATTTTTTCGGAGCGAGGAAAAGAGAGAGAGAGAGAGAGAGAAAAGGTTTGCTTTTGTGGCGCGCGGGTGTGTTTTATTTGATAGGGCGCGATTTCCGTTGCCGGAAGGGGACGATGACGTTTGTCGTTCGCCTATGTGTTCCTGATTTTATTTTCTTCTTTTTTTTATTTGGACGATGCGAAAAAAGATTTGATCGAGGTTTAGATTTTAATGAATTTTCTAAATTTTTTACCGATTGTAGTAACGTTCTTTTTTAATATCGGAAAATATAAAAACTTTTGTTCTCTTGATGAGAGGTGAATGTTCGAAACATTCCTCACTCTTCGAATTGTCGCTTTATAACTGCTTTTTCCATAATTTGATGAAAATTTTTTATGCAGTAATGCCATTTTATTTCGTTTCTGAAAAATGCCTTTTATGAACAACCCAACTCAAAAAGATATTTAAATAAAAAATTGTAATGTGTTGATAAGGTGGTTAGCACTCCATTTTGTTTCAATGAATTACCTACATTTGAAAATTTTCGTCAGTTAACTTTGTTTCCTAATTTATTTTAACTAAAACGAAATTAAAATAAAATATAGACATGCTTAATTTTTTTCTAGACTTCTTTCAATTTTCAATATTAACGTATATATACATGTGAACCTTCTTCGTTATTATTTTTGATTGAAATATATGTTTTAAATATGAAAATGTCTGTTTTAAAAACTGTCTTAATAATACATTTAAATTGTCTTCACGAATCTCCTTGCTAAAAAGCAAATACAGGTCGAAATATTATACAAAATATATGTAAATATAATAATGCAAATAAGTGCACAGTACTTTAGTTTATAAATATAACATTCATATATCTTTGCAAAGTATAAAATTCCATTAGCCTCTAATGGATTAAAAGGCACACCAGCAGAGTTATTATTTTAATAAATAAATATATGAGAGAAGTAATAAAAAAATATAATTATTATCAGAAGAATCACATGTATTAATCTACAAATAAAACGTGTGATAATTTCCAAATCGAATTAATGACATTTACGAAATAAAATTTAAAAGTAATTAATGCTAACTTAATAAAAATGATTACTGCGTGAGATTTTAATGAGTCGTAATAAATTTAATTCCAATCATAAAATTTTAAAGTCAATATACGATCCTTTTCCAACTGATTGACGTTTTTTAATTCAAAATTCATAAACAAATTATTCTTCAACTGACTTTAACAACGAGCTTTCCATTGTTATTTTCAACAAAAGCGAATTTCGCTCTGCTGCAATGCAATTTACACCGCTTTTGAATTCATTTAAAAAATTGTTTATTTTCATTTTTTCACTCTTTACATCTACGTCCTTAGTTAATACACACCGTGTGTATTGAAGTTTTACAAAAAGAATGATTACGAATGCCACTGTCATTCAACGCAGCTCGGCTCTTTTTTTTTACTATACTCGTTGATGTATTACCGTTAACAGTTTTATTATCGATTACAAGAGAGATTTATTAAAATTAACACGTCAATTCTGTTTCCGTTATCTTCATTTATATGAGGTATTAGCGATATATCGAAGAAAAAATTTGTTATTCTGTGAATCGTGTCACTGCATAAATAATACAGCTGATATTTATAAAATCGTTTTTGAAACTCGAATCAAAGCGAACTTTTTTGCGAATAAAATTGATTTTTATACAATAGATAGTACAATATAGAACGCTCTATGTTCTTTACAGCTGTTAATGGTGTAGTACTTTCAAAAAAAGAGAGAAAAATATTTGGTAAAAAAAAGTACTGAAAAAAAGGATTTTAATGCATTTTCAAGTATTTAGGTCGGCTCACCGAAGAGCTGGCTTGCTCAGCGAGTTATTACAAATTTTTCAAACGAATTTTCTCTCGCCCCTGTACACTTGACTTCACCATTGGTGGGGAGTTTTTTGCAGCAGCGATCGAAAACATGTTTAGCAAAAGTTATTTTTTTATTCATACGTTCTCTCATCAATGGATATTTTTCACCGGTTGCTAACAAAAAAAATCTTTTTTAAATCAGTAAATGGTAGAGTCATGAAATAGGGTACAAATATCTACAAGACCCAAGTAAAACGAATATATGGGTTAAGGAAAAAGTAAATAAAAATATACAAAATAAGAGGAGAAAATGATATAATCACTGATGGATTTGAAGTATGCATTGTTGAATGGAAATAATTTCTTCCAAATAAATCAATAGTATTTAACAATGGAAATTACATCCAACCCCTTTGTTAACGTTATTTTATAATACAAAACAGTAAATCTACCCAAAAAATCAACATTAATTAGAGTAACCACGAAATAAAATAAATTTTTTTTTTATTTCATTCCAACTCCAATACTTTTTTTTCCATACGATATTACAGCCTGTGGTAAATTGAACTTCTCTTGCATATAGTATTAAATAAAAAAAACCATTTTCCTACACCTCACACGCAATTTTTTTATATCATAAACGAAAAAAGGTCGAACCCCCATATTCCAAGCACCATCACCTCTTTTCTTTCTTATTCAAATATCCGCTCCATTACCGACATTAGCCCACCCGCAGCGTCGAGCGAATCTCTCTCTCTCTCCTACGCGACAAAACCAAGTCGATGCAGGCTAACCCTCCCCCGTCGGCGGCACCCGCTCACCCGGACAAATTTACGGCGCCCCATAAAGCCATCTCTCTATTTCTTTTTTCGTCTCTTCGCACCGATCGAGAGTAAGAGAGAGTAGAAAGGAAAACTAACCGCACCCTCGTCGAAGTGAAAATCGCGAGTGCCTCAGCTTCGCGCGTCGTTTTATTCTCGCGCTAAGCGTCTCCAGGGGGGTGGGGAAAGCGCCGCGCGTAATCCCGGCAGCTATGTAACGCGTTCCCCGGCAGCAGATGAGTCGTCTTCTTTTTTTTTTATCTCGCTCTCGCTCGCTCTTTATCTCCTCCCTTGTTTTATCTCCCCCGCGCGTCTCTTTTCTCCTTCGGTTGCTGCTTTTTTCTCTCTTCCTTCTCCTCCCCCTCCCCTCCTTCCTTCTTCGCTGAAGCGTCTTAAGGTTTCGCTCGTATTACTTTTACGCTGCGATTCCCGATGCGCGCGAGCGCACGGCTCTTATCTGTTTTCTCCTCTTCTTCTTCTGCCTCTTCTCCTTCGCTGCGTGGTATACAGTAGTGTTCTTGAGGGGATTGTCGTGATTTCGCGCGCGCGGGGGCCTCGCTCGTTTGTTACCGAACCGAGTTAATTTTTGACTCTTTTTCCGCCTCTCGTACTCTTTTATATTTCTCCTTTTGCTCCTATCGCTTCTCTCGTTGGTTGCTGTTGCTACTACTGCTGCTGGCTTCTGTTGTTTTTTTCCCTTTCCCTTTTTTTCGTGTCGTTGCCGACTTTTTACAGGCCTCGAGGAGAGACAGAGAGAGAGAGAGAGAGAGAGAGAGAGAGAGAGAAAGAGAGAGAGAGAGAGAGAGAGAGAGAGAGAGAGAAAGAGAGAGAGAGCGAGAGGATTAGGGAAAAAGACGTTCGGAGGAGTCCGGGTGTGTTCCCCCGAGGAGTCCCGGGTTTTAGGGTGTGCAAAAAACGCCCGGCGAGCTCTCGTTCTTGTTTCTTCTTCCTTGCGGGTAGAACTCCAAGAGTGAGAGAGAGAGAGAGAGAGAGAGACTTTTAAAAATGAAACTGTCTTGGAGGAACAGAGAGAGAGGTAGAGAAACCTAAATACCTTTGTACCAGTTTTTTCCCTCCTAATGCGGGCGGGGATTTCGGCTAAATGCTGATTGCGCGAGAATTGCTTTCTTGTTTACCCCCTCGCGAACGCGTGAGCACAGGCAGCCGAGTAGAAACGAAAGTTTATCGAGCTAATTATTTCGCAGACCGAATTGGGTTTTCATTATAATGGGGGAGGGGGATGGAAGGGGGGGGGGTGGAAAAATGCCATTGCACGATATATAAATTACTCACGCAAATGAGAATTCCATTATGCACCGCCGTCGTTGCGCGGTTTGTTGTTACTATATATATTGAAAGTGCAATATGATCAAGCGCAATTATTATTATTGCCGAGAATGGACACAATGATTATTTTGCTGATTGATTGTGCGCGATACATACATACATACATATATCGATAGTAATAATCAGCGGATTTTGCCACCATAAAAATTTCAGCAGCACTTTAAAAGTTACTTAAATCGGCGCGAGTAAATTACATTACTCGTAATCGCGTTTGCGCGTACTTTACGTCAATTTTTCATCGGCAGAGAGAAAGAGAGTGAGAGAGAGAGGAAAACAGTCAGTGTCAATAAGCTTTAAGAGCTTTAGCATTTTTAATGCTGTGTGTAAATTAGATTAAACGATGGCGCGCTTTTATTAATTCGATCTACATTTATTTTTCCCTTCCTTTCTTTGCCATTACGATCTCCCCTTCTCTACCTCTCTCTCTCTCTTATTTTTCCTTATTATCACATTGCATATCCCCCATATACGTCCCTTTTTATGGTCCTCCCCCTCCCCCCTCCCCCCTCCCTCTTATTTCGTCGTATTTGCACTCGGCGACGCTGAAAATCCGATGGACTTTGGTTATACGTCGTTTTTGCGCGATTTAATTATAGCGCGTTAAAAATTTTACTGCAGATTGGTCGTTTTCCAGATTCAATTATATTAATATAAACAGGGGCGGGGGGAGGGGGAGAATGGCAAATGAAGCTTTGGCGTTAATACCATAAATGTTTCAGCCGATGAGAATCTGCATTAAATTAATTATTTGGAAAATAAATGAAACATTTTACAATCGAATTATTTTACTGTAGAGAAAGAAGCCGGTTTCTTTTAGCAAAGTGATTTTTGTTTGTACAATTATGATATATATAATTTAATTGTTGGATCAAACTTATTAGGTAGGAGAGACTGGAGCAATATCGAATTTTTCAATTACTTACTTAGAGTAGATTAGGTTATGATTAGAGTATCGTAACAGTCATATTTCGTATAATCTTACTATAAGCACATTTTGTTATTATTTATGCGTTGATAAATAAGTAAAAGTAATTTCGGTCTTTAATTTTATTTTTTTTCAGACTATTAAGAAAAACAGTTGTTATAATTTTTTTAACTATTTGTATAATACAAATTGTCCGAAAATTATCTGGTTTCATCCTAGTTTCATCAACTCAATGCAATATTATAGTTGACAATAGAAAATGAACAATATTGTAAATTAATTCATATGCGATTAATTTGCAGCATTTCCAATCTAAATATCAAATCAATTTATTTTTTTACAGATACCTATTACCGCTCTTGTTACATAATTGGAATCCAATTAGCGAATATTGTTGATTCTCGTTCTCTTAGATCTATTAGAATATTATTGACCAACAATGTTGTCGCGGTATAATTTCTAACATCAAAAGCTGTTTGAAAATTGCAACGAAAACTATCTGGTATACATTGTTTGTGGCGCATTAGGCTAGTTCTAAGAATTAAATAGCGTAAATATAGCTATAATGTTATATAACTAGACGAAGTTAGCGTTAACCATTTTTGTTAGATTTACCTTATATAGTAAAAATCACTTCGTACACAGTGAATAAAAATCTTGGACTAATATTAAACAAAAAAAAAGTAGAGAACAATTTTATTGTATAACAGTATCGTTTCCCTCTAAATGTATACACAACCTTTCAGAAATCAAAAAAGACAACAAATAAATCTATATCCACCTCATTCCATTTTTTTATCCACACAATCTATCACAAAATCATTCCCCCCATAACGCCAACTTCATTAATTATTCAATTACAAAAAAACTTCTTCCAGCACTCCCTAAAAATTCTCCCACACACCTTCCCTATACTACATCGTGCGCGATTCTCAGCGCCTCGAGCCGCTTAGCACAACGTTTCGTACGTATAGAAGTACCTCCGGCCTCGAAATAGCCCCCAAAGACGTTCCCGCGTGCGCGTACGCTTGCAATTGTATATACGCGCGCCTCGCGAACGCTGGCCCCAAGTCGTCTTTTCAAAGACCCAAGGAGCAAGAGAGAGAGAAGAAGAAAAAAAAGGTAGCAAGAGGTATATAGCTATAGTGCTCGCGAGGCAAAGAGGAGAAAATGGACACAAAAGAGGCAGTGAAAAACGAAAGAAACGCTCTATATACATACACACGTATGTGTAAGCGTGTGTGCAAGCCTTTAAAGTAACGCTACTGTATACGTATATATAGCCCTTTATACCTCGTTCCCTAATTGCGACGATTCCCACCCGATTCCCGTCTCTTTTCCTCTCCTGCGTGTATTGTTTTCTTATATATACATATATACATACTTTCACGCTTTCTTATATATATATTATATTATACACCTGCGTGTGCGTTAATTGCTGCACTCTCGATTGCACCCTATATATACATACAAGATACACGCAAAGCGTTTATTTATTTTTTCACGCGCTTCTGCTGCTGCTGCTACTGCTATATAGCGCATCCGCACGATGCATTTGCATGAGGGAGCGCTTCTGCGACGGTGATTTCGTCCGAGCTAGCGAACGAGTATAGTGACGGTAGTATAGTATGCATATGTATATATACGGGCGAAATATTGCGAGTGAAAATTAAAGGGAGCACGTATGTATAACTGGCCGCTCTCGCTCGTATATACCGGCACGTTGGAGAGAGAAAGAGGGTGCGAGAGAGAGAGAGAGAGAGGTTAAAGCTGATAGGGTATATGTACATAGTTGAGCTTTGACGCGCGTGTGCGTGCAAATATAACACCTCTGTGTAGTAGTAGTAGTTGTTGTTGTTGTAGTATAGTACACGGGAATCGTGAAATTAGTTTTCACGGAGTATATAGGGAGAATAATAATAATTCGTTATTTGAATGCGATATTTTACCTGGTTTCAAGAGTATAGTGTATTCGAAATAGGAGAAGAGAAGAGAAACTATGTCGCGAAGGTACCGAAAATAGTCTCATATATAAGGAATAAACGCACTTATTTGAATCACACAGTATAACAATAAATGTATATACGCGGGTATGAGAACGAGCAGCAAAAAAAAGTAGTTAATTCGAATCTAAATCGCGGGGAATAGAAATGAGTCTACTTTAAAACTTAAAATTGACTTCTGGAGACTCTCTTTCCTTACTCTCAGCCTCTCTCTCTCTCTCTCTTACTTCTGGGAACTTGGAAGGACCCAAGAGTGTCCTTTTCGTAATATCCCGCGTAGATGATTACACCGCGCGTCGCGCCTTTAATGACTAATTAAACTTTCCTCGAGCATTTGTTTGTCCGCCAACGCGCGGTATGCGCCGCGAGAGGAAAAAAGAGAAAAGTTTCTCAACATATATTATAGAACCACGTGGTTAACCCACTGGTCGTCCGTGTCAATATACCTACTACTAGCAGCATTTCATTTCGCGAAACACAAGCGGATGCAACGCGTATATGAATATATTTTTCAAATTTTTCGAGTATTACAATTTTAAAGTCCACACGCGCGAGCTTTTTTATATATATAAACGTGCGAAACTAGGTCACGCTTTGCACTTTACCACCGTACTTTACGTGTTTTTTTTATATACGTGTGCGCCGTTCCGTAAGTTAATAATTAATTCAGCGCGCGTGCAAAATAAACCTTATTTCGTGATTGCCTCTAAAACGCGCGCATATAGGTTTTTCTCTATATAATATACTCGATGTAATATATACGTATATGTGTAAATATAAAGTATTCAGAGCTATTCGATGTTTTTACAACTTTGCTGAAATGGAAAAAAAGGTGACCAGTAAAGAACGAACAGTATAATGTCGTGTGTGTACTTTTCTGTATTATATATATGGTTAAAGTGAATAACGTTACCGCGGAAAGTTAAATTACCAAGAAGAGATAACAACACGCGAATAGCCCCCAACCAAATCTTCATCGCGCGTCTAATCTCAGCAGGGATGGGGAATATTTTTCAAAGGTTCTCCTCTTATCTTCGTATGACATTTCAAATTCCCCACCACACATACGTTTACAAATATCTATATCCCGAGGACAGTGTTCCATCATTCTGACTTATAGTTTTATCTCTCACATGAGTTGCTAGACATGTCGTATCACTTTGGCCCACTTATATATAAATTATCCATTCCTCTTTGACGAAACCGTCACTGTGTGTGAGTATCGGATTATATACACATACTACTACTACTACTACTGACCAACTAACCGCCCGTTTTGCCCCGCTTCAAAGCTTGCGCTTGCGTGTCAAAGATGAATTTTATTTGCTTTGAGGGAACCACGGTCTCGCCTATGTCCCTTTGACGTGTACTGCGTCGCTGCTTCTTTTGCTGATTCGATTAGTGCCTCGTATGTGTCTATACTATATAGAGGTCGGTATAGATGTATATATATATATATCTGCGAGATTTCAGGCCGACAGGCGGAAGTAACGAGTCAAGTGTGGCGAGTCGAAAAGTGAAAATGTTTTCGTTTAATCTCCTGCGAGACCAACGCGTGTCTAGGAGAGAGAGAAGCTGTGTTTTCCGGTGAAGAGAGCGTATCCTTTTATATATATATACTCCATCGACCGGGAAAGTGTATAGATTTTCGGTGAGGAGGGAGGGAAGAATTTTTTTTTTAATGGATATATTGATACGAGTGAGTTTTTAGCTCACGCGTATATATGCGCATGCGTATTTTTCTTCAATTTTGAGAGCTGTGTATTTTCAACGCGTAACCGTGGCTGCGCGCGTATATCGTATATTTTCTTGCAGCGAATTCAATTTTTCTCGCGTTTTTTATTTGATTGTTTCTCGGGCTGGGCTATATGGGATGAAGTTTATATTTTTTTATTGAAATTATCTACTTGTTCAAAGACTACAAGTAGGTTATATTTTTCCCCTTTGATTATTTCCCTTATATAAAATAAATATTTCCACCTTAAGTTAAGATAAATTCAAATTAAAAATATTAAATGTATATATACTCTACGAACCTCTGAATCGCGACCAATTTCCAGAGAGCGACTCTACGACAACAATGACACACTTTTCAATATTCAATAAATCCCCGAGAAAACGGTTATTCAAATAGGGAAAAGGAGGAACCTTCAGGTCTCGATCCTCCTCTCATCGACTTGCATTAATAACTCACCTCAAAGAAGCCAACCGCGTGCACTCCCTTCTCGAACTTTTTACCCTGCGGTCTCGCCAAAGAGGACCCGTAGATATACATATAAGAGCGCCTCGACAGCAAGGCAAACTATCGGGAACTAATGGAACTCTCTATATCCATCCCTCGAAAACAAAATGAAAAATTTGAATAATTCAAAACCCCCCTTCTACCCCATTCCTTCTTCCACTTCTTCTTCTTCTTCTCCCGCCGCGTATAGAATTCATCTCGCAAATGTACGTCGCCGCCGGGAGCAAGAGAGAGAGAGAGAGAGAGATAACCGGCCCGTGTATGATATCGCACAGCTTTGACGAGAACGTCGTCTCGAGTGTCATTGCACCTGAAGAATCTATATACCGCAGTCGCGACGTCTTCTACTTCTTCTTCTTCTTCTTCTTCTTCATTCATCATCATCTCAAGCGCGTCTTCGGTTCATATTTCTACCGTCGCGAATTTCAGTTTAATTTCCCTCACGCAAACGAATCTCTCCCGCGAGCGAGCGCGTAATGACGTTAAATTCTCTCGGACAGGCACCGCCGATAAGTGCGCGCGTGGTGCGGTGGCTGAATTAAACTCGAATTTGCCGGCGTATATACTCGCGAGTGAGCGAGCAAGCGAGTGTAGAATAAATCGAGTTGGAATTTTCGGCCGGTGAATTATAGATACGGTCGGTGTGCGCGAACTCTGTGCAGTGGTGTAGAGGAGAGTCGATGGTTTTTAAAAGGTATTCGGGTTGCGTTTGATTTTAATATCAATGTGGTATGTAGTGTGGTAAAAATGATATCTTTGATAGTGCAATATTTTTTGTATTAATGAATATGTATAGGGTTCAGTTGGTATCTAAAGAGATGGATTCGAATAATGTAACGCTATAATAATGTTGTAATGATGTTCTTATAGGATTGTAATACAATAATATCGTAATAATGTTGCAATATTGGTACAATGCTATTTCAGTACATTGTAATATGTTACTCTTGTATTTTTTAGAATAGAAAATAAAAGAAACTCGACGGAAGTTTCATTTTAGTATTTATCGACAATAATAAATTAGAACTGCGCAGGATCAAATATAGGTAAACAATTGTTTCCGGTACGATATTTTTAAGGAGTTTACAACGTGAATAATTATAATTATAGTTATCCGTTGAAACGACTTGTTTTTTATTATGGTAAAGAAAACTTATTATGATTTCTTTCCTGGTACTGGAAAGACCAGGTATTAAACGAAAAAAAAACGATTTATCGCAAGCGATAAAATAAACAATTCTCTAACCTACTTTTACATTTTCTGAAAATTTCCAATAGTTTCCTTTTCACAACTATTAATGAGGCTTAAAAGAAAAATGACATGACACCATTCATTTTTAGAAAGAAGTTTTTCGATTAATCAGTCGGAAATGCGCTATCCAAAACGAATAAGCGAGTTTCATCGTAAATTAAAAATATATTACAAAAATTCTTACAAAAATCCATCGGCTATATAAACATTAAACAAAAAAAATATCTCTTTCATTAATGATTACAATCACGTAATCTTTAACCTCTTCCACTCATCAATTTTGCCATTTGACGAAAGCCCTTATATATATATACTCCAAGGTATATAAGCCGCACGCGGCATCGCTCGACGTGGCGACGAGCCGAATTACTGCGGACGACCAGGCCGCGTGCACGCGAGTACTGGATGTATATTGATTAGGGAGCGGATTATTGTTACGTAACGGGCAAAATGGCCCGGAAGCCAGAGGGAGAGAGAGAGAGAGCTTTGACGCTCGCTCGGTTGGAATCGAATTAATTGATCGCCAAGCTCATCTCGCGCCCTGCGGTATATATAGTTGCTTCTTTCTTAACAGTGTCGTCTATATATATATATACCTATGTAATTAATTGTGTGCGGTAGTATATCCGGTTAAATAGCTCGATGGTTATACTGTTGATTTCGATGGTTAATTTTGAAAAATAAAAGATATAGAGTGCGTACGAGGGTTTTTAATCGCATGTACGCATGAGGAAACTTATATACGAAAAGTATAATTTAACATCCGTAAGAGAATCTTAAAAAAGGGAGGAAAGGCGCTCGCGATATGTTTGCAAGTACATTCCACCGATTCTTAATCTGTCTTTCATATTCGCGGATATATTTGCGAACGATTATGGCAAGTGTCGATCGAGAGATGTGTCTATAACCACGTAAAGTTTCATTCACACCTTCGTGGTGTTGCAAATAGCCACGACAGTTCAGTCGAAATTGCATCACCATTCAACACAAAGGAAAAACAATTCTGCGCCGTTTTTCGCGAATCGTCAAACAAACAAAACAAAAAAAAATACAAAATGCTTCACACACGTAACAGACGGAAATATAATTCGTTAGAACGATAGAGAGAGAGAGAGAGTGAGAGAGTGAGAGAGAGAGAGGATACGTGTTGTATGCAAAATAAAGCAAAAATAGTGTGCAGTGGCCGATTGCATACACCTACGAGCAAACGTAATTTTTTGCAAAATATAGACGAAAGAGAGAGAGAGAGAAAGCATAAAAATAGTATATAGTAGCGACTCTATGCGCTCGGGGGCAGCATGAGCGACATTTTTATAATACTTTTATTTCGCGCGAAATATAGGTTAGAGCTAAACTATATATGTATACATATTCCTCAACGAATATGTATATATATAGAAATCGATTCCAGGAACTTTTCAAAGTGCGTATGTGCGCGCACGCGAGAATCGTCCAAGTGAATATATTCGGTAGATGGAGTTTATCGAATTTAGGTCATCGGTTGTCCATGCGCGCTCGCGTTTTGATCAATGCGCGCATTTTCGCCGTGGGATTATATTAATGGATGATTTCAATCACGCTCTCGCTACATAGAATATATATATAGATATATCTATATATACTTATATATATAGGTATATAAGGTAGCCGATTTAACGGAAATTCACTCGACGTTTTAGGTATATATATATATATATATATACACGTCGATGATCGACAATCTAAACGTGTAATATTGTTAACTCTATTATATACACGAACGATGCGATTATATATAGCGCTGGAGAGGCCGGCCCGATTGTAAATGTTGTATACGTATCCGCAGAGTGAGTTTATATCATCATAGTCGGCGTAAAATCATCCAGCACGTAATACTGTATCAACTCACGTCATCGAGTGAAATATTCACTTCTCTCCGATCACCCCGATGGTATAAAAAAGAGTGAATGAGAGAAAGTGAATCGTTAAAATTAAAATAAAAAAAATATATTCGTCAGAGAAAAAATATATATACGTGGCAGCTGAACGAAATTAAAGAGCAATCGGCTGTACGGGCAAATCCTGTGAAGCTGCTGTCGACGGTTTAAACGCAAAATAGGCGCGTGTATACGTATGTGCATCTCTCTCTCTCGGCTCAAACCTTAGCGGGAGCATAATTATTTGCGGTGCGCGCGCGCGAAATCGGCCTTGCCTATGGGGGAAACGGCTGGCTGGCTGCCTGCGCGCGTATATAATTCTGAAAGCCGCAATTAACGCGTCGCCCATAAACGACAGGTCAGAGAGCTGCGTATATGTATGTATGTATATTCGCAATGATTCGACGCACAGATATATATACACGCACGTTGTCGCGCAGGTGTGGTATGTATATACGGAGTGTGACGCGTGTGGTGTTTTTTTTTACGCGGGATGTGCGGGTGTGTGTTGTTGAAGGGAGAAAGTAATAAAGCAGGACGACGAAAGGGATTGGCAGCGGTTATTATTTTGACGTGGATATGAATATATATATATAAATGTAAAATGATTGGATGCGTCGCGCCACATGACGAGTGTGTGCGTATTTAAATGTCGCGCTGATGACGATGATGAACCTTTCGAAAGTAATTGATGCGAGATATTTCGTGCGCAAATATTTTTAAAACTCAAAGTGTGTTTATACGTATATAAACATATATAAACGAGTGGATAATGATTATATACCGAGTGATTGAGTACGTTGCGTGCACGCGGGGGCAGGAATTCCATTTATTGCACGAGATATGAACAAAAAAAAATTTCAATTAAAATGTCGATGCAATCCGAATGATAACATCTGTACTTGTTTCTCACGATACCACCTGCTGATACATGAAAAACACACATATATACAGACTTTGAACTTATTTAAAGAAGAAAAAAAGGAAAACGTGTCTAATCTCACGCTTTTCTAAACCGTCGCACCTTTCCAATTCCTTTCGAGCGTGCAATGACTCGCGCTGCGAGTTCTGACAATACAACGTGCCGATGACGACGACGACGAAGGTTTACTATTTACACAGCCTTTCTCATTACCCGCCTATTAACCTTCCATAAAGCCGCACTGGTGTATAGTCTATACGCACGTCGTAGAGCGCGAGAGAGAGAGAGATCGTATACTTTGAAGTTAGCAATCTCGATAACGCAGTGCGAGATATATACGATTCGAACGATTGCGCTCCACGCGTGTGCAGTACTATATAGCAAACTTTAATAGGCAGCGGTTTTCGACATGATATACCGTGATAAAACGGTGGCAGCTCGGTTACCAAATTCTCTGTCATTCTCTGATTGCTCTCGTTGGATATATGACGGGAATTATATCATGGTTATGACGTTACTGAAATAACGTGGATTTGAGGAACAACGTATACGCTGTACGAGAATTAATTGTGATTATTTAATTACTGTTGGGGAATGTTGAAAATAAAGGTATACACAATTATTTTTTTTCTGTCATATTAGCGTTTTGAGATGTATATATACAAAGGACATTTGAAAAAAATTAATTTATAATTATCTTTGTATTAGAAAATATTGTAATTACGTTGTCACGGTGTGTTTAAAACGTGTGTGTGTATGTGTGGTACATGTGTATATGAAACGCAGCATCTCATTTTCTGGAGGAAAGTTAATTAACTATATATATATATAAAACATATATATTTTTTCCACGGTAAAATAATGAATATCATGTTTTCGCGTGTGACATGTATACGAAATGTCAAGAGAGTGATTACACGCGTTACAGAAGAGGACTGCTATATGTACGCGTGTTGACGTAAATTTTATACATATGTCCGCTCCACCCTCCCGTAATTACCTTCTTGATGTCTCACACGTGTTATGTTGAACTGAATATATATATATACGCACACACATCGTCGAGCTGTCTATTCTCTTTTCGTGAAGAGCTTGTTTACCAAAATAACTTGCTGTGATATGGATCAGCCATTTGTGTCAAGCCGGATGACAAATATTTTGCTTTAATTTATTATTCTCTTTATTATCCCATCATCAGTCATTTTGCATTACAAATATAATCTCGGTTTCGTTGTTCACGTAAAAATATTATTGTACGTAATAACAAGAAATAAAAACAACATTTAACACTGATTACATTATTAAAAACCATCAATTTATAAAATAAAAATTGCTATACAAAAAATTATAATGTATATCGTTGTTCTATAAAGTTCCTACTAAAATCTATTTCGAAATTAAAAAAATAATCGCAACCCTGTTCATATAAAGGTCAACAAATCGTAGCCGCTGTATATATCGAACCAACACGACGCAACCAATACAGCGCATCAGCCCCTAAACTTTTCGTTTCACTATAACTTGCGCGCGATCGAGCCGTAAACGCGCCGCGACGTGTTTTCATTGTAATTCGCCGGTACGCGCAAGCCCGCGCGCGCGAATGTTAACGCGTACTTTTAATGGATTTGCCAGAGGGGTAGAAAGTTACGACTTGCTGCCGGGTGATAAATATCCTGCTCTATATAGTATATAGCACGTATATACCAAAATTGAAGGTATCGAAAGGTATCTCCCCTATTTTTTTTGTCGACGCGAGCAATTGATACGGCAATGTGCAATGAAATAAATGTTTTTGGCTGCAATCAGATATAACTTTGCGGTTGGTTACGAAAAATATATGATAATATCTGGTTTGCTATTAGTTATTGTTTTTTACGTTACCATATACTTCCAAGTCTGTTGCTAAAATATATAACTTCAAAGTCAGCTTATACATATGTACAACGAACGTCCGGTCGAGCTGTTCACTCGGTACCCAAAAAGCAAAAAAAAAAATCTAACAGCTTAATTAATTTATTTACTCTAATTTAGTCTCTTTTCGGTGAGTAGCAAACATCCGTACAAACGTATACAGCATCGAGATACATATATATATAAAAATAAGCGCAAAGTCCATCAAACCGAGTTACGCTCCGGGAAATCCGCAGCTTCTCTCTCTCTCATCGTTTCCGCTCGAGAAAAATTCGTTTCATCATTTGCAATTGCCAAGCTCCGCCGCCAAAGTGCGGCGCGCGCACGTGCGCGAAAAAAAATGTTTCCGCGGATTCTCTAATTTAAAAGCCCGTAACAACATTATATCCCCCGCAGGCGGCTCGTCTCGCCTGCCAGACCAGAAGCCAGACGCCCTGTGAGGGTGGAAAAAAAAGAAAAAAAAATACGTTTCGTCAAAAGTCAGTCGCGAGTGTATATATATATATATACACACCTTTACATACGCCTCAGTCCAGCGCGCTGGAAAAAATTATATACCAGCGGCTCGCTTCATGCTCATATATCCAACTTCCCCTTTACTCTAACGCCAAGTCTCTATATATACGTATGTGCATATAGGGGGGGAGGGAAAAACTCTGTGTTTCGGGATAATCCCCTGTATATACGTAAAAACCGTAAAATCCGAAAACTCGCGACATCGCGCACGCACGCATGCGCTCTTTTGAAGCTTCCGTCGTTAAATAATGTAAGCTCACTCACTCTCTCTCTCTCTCTCTCTACTGCCGGATGTATCCAAGTGCCATTTCGCGCGTTAATTCGAAAAGCGAGCTGCGCCTGTCGCGCGCTAATCGGCTTACATCGGACTAGTCCGGCGCGTGTATCAGAATCCATATAGCAAACTCCCGAGGCTCATGGCTGGCTACTGCTGCTGCTGTTGCCTGGCAGGCACCTGTTATCGAGTGCCACATCGACGATGGAATTTCTCTGGGAGTTATGGGAAGGGAGGGAGGGAGGGAGGTGGGAGTATCGATGAAGGGATGATGTTTGAGCGAGCGGATTTCGAAGGGAGAGAGGTGGGGAGAACGGACACGGTAGCGAGAGAGAGCGAGCGATGATCTTTGATGAAAGTTTGGTAATTGAATCGGGAGGCGAAGAGAGAGAGAGAGATTGCAAGAGATGTATCTTGGGAGAGATCGATCGATCTATATACGGGCGCACCGGTGTGTTTCCAAGATTGCGTGTCGCGCTCTGCTGGTGATTATTGGGCTAAGAGTATATAGATGTGGGTGGGGGGGATGTTTTTGGAAGTGTCGGTAAGGAAGTTATATATACGGGGAGGGATTAGCGAGGTGATTTGTTGGGATGAGAATCTGTAAGCATTCGGAGGGTGATAAGGTTTTGTTTGGAAACTTTGGATAAGGTTTCGCGTGAGCTACGGTGTGAATGGGATTATCAATTATTTATATGGATAGTTGTTGGGGAACGAGATTCATTGAAATTACTGTTGCATTAATTTTCAGAGATGTAATAACGTTTATTAAAGTACGTTAATTAAGAAAAGAAGTAAAGCATACGTGATGATACTGTATTTAATTACGTTTTAACTAACTAGGAGAGGTCACTGCCTCCGGATCACGGATTTTGCTCAAACTTTGAGGTATGTTTTTAGATGCTAAAATACGAAAAATGCTAGAATACTAGACCCTAATACTAAAAAATGCTCTGTTTTATTTGTTTATTGGTTAAGCTAGAAAATCCTTATATATAATTGTAAAAAAAAAGAAAATAA
>JAWWEQ010018610.1:0-32039 GCA_035583055.1 Torymus tubicola
ATTATCACAGTGTCTTTTATTTTAGTATTAACATTTTT
This sequence comes from Torymus tubicola, assembly GCA_035583055.1. Classification (NCBI taxonomy): domain Eukaryota; kingdom Metazoa; phylum Arthropoda; class Insecta; order Hymenoptera; family Torymidae; genus Torymus; species Torymus tubicola. Next base: position 39 of record JAWWEQ010018610.1, read on the forward strand.
AGCTTGCACTGTTTTGTCATTAGTTAGGTAATTGCACACAGTTTCTACGATGTTTGTTTCATCTTTGCTGTTTATTTTCTTGATAATGAGCTTTGGCACTTGTTTGTTTTTCGGTTTTATGTTGTTTTGTGTAAGGACATTTGCATAAGTTATCCATGCTTGGTTATCGTTTTTGTTCTTTTTCTCCTTTTCCTGGGTTAATAGTTTATTAAGTAGTTCATTTTTGCCTTGCTTGAACTAATTATTTTAGCAATTTGTTTTCCACTATGTACTTTTCATTTTCACTTAGATCTTTGTAGATGGTTTTATTCAGTTTTTTTTCTTTATTTATATCTCGATTAATTTCCTGTAATATCTCTTGTTTCAATAGTTCTCTATCTTCGCTTTTGTATTGTGCTATAAAATCGGCAACAAGACCTTTGTATTGATCATATGGTAATTTTGAGGTAAGTGCGAAGTTAGGGTGATCCTGGCAGATTATAAATGTGTTGTCTAGTATTTTTATAGGCACACCATTGTTGTATTTTGTGACGACTTCGATTGTGTGTTGAAAATCTCCACATACGCAACACACTAAGGCATCAATTTTTTGATTCGTGTGACATTTATAATATTTATTTAATGGAGTGTCGGGCAGCCCCCTGCTACCCGACGCCATGTTGATGACGGATTGTTTTAATGATATGATAATAATATAATAATAAGAATAATAATAACTACCGCCCAGTTGCGCGCCGTGAGACGAGGCTGTAGCGAGTCGAACGGAGGGAGTGAAAACAAAAGGAGTAGGGCGCGCGCTAACTGCGAAACTTCAATCCACTACCTCCCGGCTGTATGGCTAGACTCCCGAAAATGCTATCCGACAAATAGCGAAACTAACAAAACTAGTGTACAACACGGTGAATTAAACACAGGCAAAATTAACTGTATTATAATAATTTACCTTAAGTCGATGAACGTTCCTTGGTTTATAATAATAGTGATAAAGATATATAGATAGTAGGATAACAATCAATCAAATTCCGTCCCTTTGACAATTAATTCCTCTTTTGCTCTTTATTGGTGATAATTAGACAAGACTTGAGGATATATTATTATTATGGCTATATATTCGTTGTATATAATAAGTTGTGTATTCCGCTGTATATTTGATGTACAAACTACATTGTTCTCTTTAATTACAAATGTCACTCTGAGGTGGCAGACGAACCCTCGCGGTGAGGATACCTCGGGTGCGCGAAAATTCGTCCCCGCCACAGCCATACGCCATCTCTCTCGCTCTCATGCCGTACATGGTTATTAATAAGGCAGAGAACGCGAGAGGCGCTGCCACCGAGACAACGCGACCACGTTGCGCTGCAACGTGCACCGTCTCGCGGCCTCTGCGCTACTTCAAGGCCGTCACCTTGCAAACGCAGCGGATTCCAGATATCGCGCGATTTGAGTTTCATCACTCCTCGCGCAGTACCTGACTAATGGTTAATGCAGAAATTGCTATATTCATACTTAATTATACCTTAACTTTAATTTGTTATTAAATCTTTAAAACCAAAATAAGCGAAACCTAACAAATTGCCTTCTGATAAATTGAGTGGAAGTTATGGATAAATACAGTATTGGTGTCTAAGTTTACGAAAAGTTACCTAGACATCCAAACTGAGTTAATCGAATACACCGACCATCCCACGCTGAAAAAAAAACGAGCGAAAATAGCTTTATTCCCAAAGCGAATTCTGCTTTCTGTTTCCAAAGCAATTCTTGCTTGGGTTTCGAGCGCAATCTACCTTAGCCTCAAAGCGATATCAACCGGTCGGTAACAAAGCAAATATTGCTTCAGACCACCGGTATTTCTGCTTGAATTGAATGCGTGATCTAGGTGTTCAAAGTAGCCGACGACGGAGTCTAGGTGGTACGCTCCATAGTTTTTTACCTCTAGGTGTTGAAACACATCCAATGCATGATCAAGATATTCAAGGTAGCCGATGACGGTGTCTAGATGGTGCGCTCCATAGTTTTTTACCTCTAGGTGTTGGAACCCATTGAAAGTGTGATCTAGAGACAAAAAACTACGGAGCGCACTACCTAGACTCCGTCATCCGCTACCTGGAGCACCTAGATCATGCATTGGATGTGTTTCAACACGTAGAGGTAAAAAACTACGGAGCGCACTACCTAGACTCCGTCATCGGCTACTTTAAACACCTAGACCACGTACTTGATGTGTTTCAACATCTAGAGGCAAAAAAATATAGTACGCACCACCTAGACATCATCATCGGCAACGTGAAACACCTAGATCACGCATTCGATGTGATCAAATTGCGGTCTATTCAATGTACCCATTGTTTTTGCTGGTTTCTTAGGTTAATTCTGCTTGCCACCTATCAAGCAAGTATTACTTTTCATTCCCAAGTAAAAACTGCTTGTGTCAATAAGCAGGAATTGCTTTACGGCGTTTGCTTGGGTGAGCCAAGTAAATTTTGTTTGGGACTCAAGCAGAAATCGCTTCTTTTTTTTTCAGTGCAAGTTGTGAGAGGATACAGGCTAAACCAAATCAAATCACCATTTTTTTTACTATATTCAAAATCATGCATATATAAAACTATAAATTTAAGAAATCAATATTATGATTTGTTTTCAGGTAAAGATGTTCATTTAATAAAAAAACAAGAAGAAGTTTTACAAGAATCGCTTATGATGATACCCGATTGTCAACGCCGTTTACATTCAGCGTTTGAAGAATTAAAACAAATAGTAAATTCTGAACAAGACTTAAAAGAAACTGAAGCTTATTCAGAAGCAGAAAATGTTTTAAGACAATCTGAAACTGAACTTATAAAAGAAGTATTGAATATTTAACTTTAAATTACTATTACGGTTTCTCCAATATTTTTAGAAGTTCTAAAATACGTGTTATTTAACAAAAATCGTATGGTGTAAATATATATCTTGAAAAATTTGCAAAGAATAGATAAAATGACGCAATATAATATTCAAATATTACAGTCATCTAAATCTGAATCGTTAAGTAATCCGCAATTATCACAATTAGAAATTATTTTGGAAAATACTGCTCTCCACAATATTAGCAAAACCAATATTTTATTGAAAAAAAGATATGAGGATAAACTATTTTTAAAGTTTTACATTAATGCTAGAAAAACTATTAATATGATCGAATTTCGAATTAAAGCGAAACAATCAAAATTTATTATAACAGATTTACATACTTTAAGTAAGCAGCTTAAAAATTTAAGTAATGAATTACGACATTATGATTTGTCTAAAAATGATTGGCGGGTAAAACAACAACTCTGTGAAAATTTAAAAAAGCAAATTGAGCATTTACAATATGAAATTATATTCAACAAAATAGAAAATTTAAAGAGAGATATAAAAAGTCGGAAGAGTTCAAAAAATGTAAAGAACGAAAAAAATCAACGATGGCACTCAATGAAAAATTATTTAAACAATAAAAAATATATTTTGGGACAAGAAATCGATAAATGGAAAGAAGAAAAACAAAATGAAGTTCAGAAAGAAAAAGAAGAAACAGACTTACAGAAAGATGCCGATATCATATTGTCCGACGTCAGAGCTAAACGATCTGACGTTAAAAAATTTTTGTTTATACTTCAAGAATTAGAAAATTTAAGAAAAGTAAAAGTTACAGTGACGAAAACGTCGATGAAGGGTATAGGAACAATTTTTCTCGAAGCTAATCAAGTTTTCACAAATATAATTGGTAATATTTATCTTTATATTTAAAATTGTACCAACGTCTTTTCTTTTTAAATAATATTTAATTTTTGTTCTTTTTTTTATAGAAAAACTAATATTACAATGGCAAGCTCTTAATAAAGAATATTTTTGGGAAGAGAAAGGCTTAAAGCTTATGATAAAAGCTAATAATCAGAGACAGTTATCGAAACTCAAAAAAAATATTTATTATGATTGGGAAAAAACTCTTTTCAAATACTCACCAACTATTTATTTACGAAAAAATCTTAACATTTTGAAAACCAGGTTGGATTCTTTTACAAAATAAGAAGAATATGTAGAATCTATGGGTTTACGGAGTGTCTCAAAGTTTGTTTTTGAGTTTAGGAAATTTTTTGAAATTTTTACGTTAAATTACAAAATAAAGGAAGAGGAAATATATGTAGAAAATATCTAAGTTGGTTCTAGGTAAATTCTGGGCAAGTAGTTTCGTACAAAAGTAACTTGAAGGGCACTTATATTTCAAAGAATTTTTGCTACTTTGTAGAATAAAATGTAGCCACCAACTTATCAAAAATTTTATGCCTAAATCTCATGTAATGAAAAAAGCTCTGCGCACATTATACAAAATAATAAGTTTTTCTGCATAGATTTGAGAATAGACAGAACTTTTTAAAATCGATCTGATAAATGCAACCGATGGCTTGAAATTACTTGTAATAAGTAGTATCTGAGGAATTTTACAAAAATTTTAATTCTCGTGTCGCCATCGTTTTTTTCGAACTCTAGTAATGCCCGAATCTTTCTCAAATTAGGTGTTCTGCGTATGCCTATATCACGAATCATTTTAAAATAGTTTTTTTAGATATTTTATTTTTATAATTGTCTTTCTGTTTTTGTTCTGTTTTTACTTCAGTTAGTGAATGATCAGGGGTGTTTGCTGCAAAATAATGTGCTTTATCATTATATGTTTTTTTAATCCATGGGTGAGCTTTTTTGGATTCCATTATACTTTGAAGTACTAAGCCGGTCAAAATTTTTTACTTTTTAAATTCTTCTACATTAGCATGCGGTAAATGTATCATCTGAATTGCATCTGTATATTTCTGTACGTGCTCTACAACGTCATTAGTATTTTGAATGCTTTCTTCATGAGGTTTACAAAGATTATGCAAAGTAGCATAATGCTTCGTACGTCCACCCGCATCATCCACAACTCCTTTGCCGTGCTTGGTAACAGAGAATAACCACTTTATATCATTATATGGGGTCCGTTTTAATCCATGTCATTGAATGTGATTTTTAAAATGGTTAGCGGCACCGTCTAATATAACGGCTTTTTTTATTGTATAACAACAATTTTCCTTTAAATAAATTATTATTTTGTTAGCTGCTAGCAAAGCATACGCTGAATCATATTTTCAATTATCACTTACGACTGCGGAATTTTGTGTCGATTCTCCTCGATAAGATACAGCTGTGAAAACAGAAATTTGGTCATTAACCCAATGATTTCCCTGAAAAGCTTTATTATAAATCACAGCCCAGTTTAGAGCAGTCTATTTGAAGAACTAAATTATGTGGGTCATTTTTAGTATTTTTTCTTTATTTTTTAATAGTTTTTGTCATACTCTGCTGGGGATCAGGGCACAATGACGGATCATGGGGAAGATGTTTATAGAATAACTAGCACACCTCGAATTTACCGAACACTACAATGTACTTTATTCTATTAATAACTAATATATTTAATATGATACAAAATATACACGGACACCAGGTGCAAGCGTCACTTGCAGAAAAACTTATTATCGCCGGCTAGCACAAAGCTGGGAGCAAAAAAAACCTATCTTCGAATACAAAACGCGACTCCTGACGAAGACGCGCACACACTAAGCAAACTCGGGGGAATTGACAACGGGAACACAAACCTTGGCCAGATAACTTGCTGCTGCTGCTGAGGCTCTCTCTCTCTCTCTCGTTTGGTCCGCCCTCTCTTCTTTCTCACTCGATGGTACTGCGAGGAGGCGACGTCGCGTCTCTCTTCACCACCTGATCGGCTTACGCTCTAACTTCAGCTACTGCGTCTTCCTCGTCTGGCTACAGCTATGGCGTTGTAGGGGAATGGGAGGAACGTAAGGGGAATGCCGTTGCCTACAACTAGGCATAGGATGACGCGCGCCGCTCGCCAATATCGCCGCACATTTGCCGTGTCGCAATATGAGTAACTAATTTTCATAACGTTTTTTTAATCCAGTTCCCGTTATCTCATAAAGCATATTTAATTTCTTCAGTATCTTCTATGTCTGGCAGTTTTAATAAACATAAACCAGGTGACTCGAAACTCATTGTTGCGTTTATTATTTGTGACCGAATTTCATCCAAACTCATAACATCACCCCTTCTGAAATTAATTAAGCTCGAAAGAACTAAATCACAATTAGCGTGGTACAAAGACAAACTTCTTTGATAGGGCTAAGTAAGACGCTGCAATAACATTACTCTTATTAGGACTCTGCCTTAAACATCTAAAATCATCATTTATATTATACCCCATAAAATTTTTTCGAGTTTTTCATCGATTGGATGACTTGAGTATGTTTCTGATTCTGAAATCTTTTTTCTCTTGGACAAGACTTCCTGATTTTTGTATCGTGTACATCGTTACATCTGGAAATAAAGATGAAATTTCATATTTTTGTTAAGGATAAAAGTAGCAGAGTCAAAAGTTTTTATTTTTTCGGACACCGTAGAACACGTTTGCAAAACAAAACCTAAATTTCGTATTCTACTCTGTACAATGACATACAGTTGATCCGTTCTATTCGATAGAAACATCATAAACATTCTTTAACTTTACTTCCAGAGCACTAGATAATGTTGAAATTATATTGTTTTTTTCTTTATGAAGTAATTTTCAATTGTATTTTCGTGTATAAGATTTATCTTTTTGAAAGGTGATACAGGACCTAAGAAAAGTAAACTGATTTCATTATTAAATTCATCGATGCGTTCTAAATAACTTGGTAAAAAATCGTCATCTTTAATTACTGCGTTATCAGCCATCGCACCAATTTCATGTACTGCTAATCCATGGTCAGCGCTATTCACCAATTCTAAAACATGATTATAACAATTTTCACATAGATGTAGTGGTTGCCAAAATTAAATCGCGTGTCAATCACTTTGTGGTACAATACCCTTCAAATATACCTTCGTTTCGTTTCACTGCAAAAACCCTATAAAAATATATGTTTTATATATTTATAACATAACCCTTTTTTGTTCAAAGCTTTGACAAATTATCTAATGAGATCCAATTTGATGTGTAAGAAAGGCAAACGAATTTTATTCAAATAATGGCTGTCTTAAAACATTTATTGAACATAGTTGCTTTCTTAAATTATGTTTCTTCCGATCTCATTTGTTTCTCATACAGAAGAAACATGAGTGAATTCTAATGGCTGGACCGTGAAACTCGTGGTGGGATATAAATATAAAGCACGCAGCAAATTAGATACACGGCCAAGTAAGTGTCGAGAAAAAGTTATTAAAAAAGATAGAAATTCATAACTAAAGACTATATTAAAGATTAATTGAATATTTAAGGAGGTTGGCTAGTGAAGTAAAAATGATAAGATCATTCCAAAAATTTGAGAACGTTGTTCTTTAATTAATTCCATATAACCATGCAAAATTTCAGATAATTTGTTAACGCGGTTATAAAGTTATTCAATGTTAAAATTTGACTCTTATAGGTTCTTATGGGAAGTGCCTTGGAAAACACAAAACACTTAGGATTCGATTCTTAACAAATGATAAGAATGAGATAAAAAACTATTAGCAATATTGCAAATATATGTGAGAATGTTTGTACGAAATTTGAGCGTGATAGACAATAGCGATTCTGGATATTGAACGAAAACATAGATAAAATATCGAGTTCGTGGGCTGTGGGAGGGGGTGCGCGGTGAGAGGCATCGCGGTGCGGGGAGCGAGAGGACCCCCTCTCCACACCCCGCGCGCGGTGATCTACCCAACCTCCTTAAGAATGACTATAATAGCATTTTCAATGCTTCACTAGTAATATTATTAACTTCGCCATTTTTCGTTTTCATATTGTCAATTATTTTTAGTATTTCTGCATTATTTGTTTGTTTAGTAAAGGTCGAGTGGTTGTTTATTGGTAGAAAAGGCAAATGTTTATTCTCGGTTTAATAATTTTATTGGTAGTCAAATTATTTTTTAGTTCATTGCGAACTTCTTTTTAATGTGTTTCTAAAGTTATTCAATATTATTCCTATTATTCTTGATTATGTTCAACTCATATTGAATTTTTTCTTTTTTAATCGTTTTGTCAAGCCGATTAGTGTAGTTCCTATATTCTAATCTTATTATACCATTGTTTGTGTCATCCTCCAATTTAATGTATAGTTATCTCTTTTCATATATAATCATAATAGCTTTAGCTATTCAATTCATTATTGAGTTTTTTTTTGGGAATTTTTTACTTCTAACTTGGCATTAGATTTTTCTAAGCAGTCTTTTATAATTATAACAAACCCAATCTAAATATCAACTGATATTTATAGTTTTACCTTTCAGCGGCAAATAATGTCAGCATTTGCATGAAATGTCAATACAACGTATTCTTATACATGTATTAAATACATACGTAAATTTACCTTAAGTAGTATATTGATAGTAACATAGTACTGCCTATGCTACTACACATGAATTTATGGTAAATATCGACATATTTGAAACTCTAAATATTTTTGAGTAAATAATCAGTAGAGCGTAAATTTAAATTTTCTTATTAATATGATTTTAATACAGTATTGTTTTTATTGCAAAATTAATTCTATAGATACTAGTAAATCAGTAATTGTTCGTAAAATTAATTGCACACGTCACAAGACCATTTAATATTGTATTTGTTACGATTCGGGTAAAAAGTCCTGGATTTAGGTCTCTTTTTGCATAAAACAAAATTTTGAAAACTGGTTTCAATTTGATGACATCACAAGATGCAGCATCTTATATTAGTTACGAATCAATGCTTATCTCACTTTCGCGAAAAAGTGGACTTAAGCACGCAGCGATTCAAATAAATACTGAATACCCTCAGTCAAACGCGGCAGCGGCCCATAGAAATCCACCCTTATCATTTCGTTTGGCTTAGATGCATCCACGAACTGATGTCCGTTCCATTTTCAAGTTTAAAAATTTTACATGTTGATATAGATCGTATTTTTTTACATAATTCTTATTATCCGTCCTAATTTTTCTCCAAAAGAAATACGCGCTTAAATACTGAAATATCGTATGGGATCCCGGTGCCCAAATTGTTCATGTACCGTTTTTATAGTGGCTTTAATGAGTTTTCGCGGTAACCAGAGCTTCTATTCATTCGACATTTTATTTTTTTTTTACATAGTATATACAAAATTCGATTTTACACATCATTTTTGGTGTATAAAATTCAATTTTACGCATAGTGTGCTTAAAATAAAAATAATGTGTAAAATCGAATTTTACACATATATACTATGTCAAAAAATTACGTTCGCAATACGTGTGTATCATTTTCACACTCGTAGCGATCGAATACGCGACCGACGGGCTATGCCGCCCTCTCGCGTACTCCATTACTACTCATTACGAAAATAACTATTACGTAAGTGATCCCGTTTTCTTTTAAAAATTCGATTTATATAAAAGTTTTTTGGTAATTTTTTCTTTCACATTTGTATCGCCTCATCGTTCACTTGATATGTACCTAAATCATGCAAATATTTTAGAATATCTCCATTGTGATTTCGGCGACCATTCGTATTGTATTAATTTTTCATGAAGGTGAATCTTGTTTATCTGGATTCGCGTGCACGCAGTTCCAGATAAGATGATATTCATTATTTTGGTATGGTTATTCTGCGAAGTTACGGTTGAAAAAGTCGGCGATAATATTATCCGCCCCTTTGCAGTGGCTAATTACGAAGTCGTATTCCTGTAAGGCTAAAATCCACTGCATCAATCGTGCGCTGTTAAAATGAAAGGTCAAGAAAAATGTTAAGGACTTATGATCGGTGGCGATTTCGAATTTCGATCAGATTAAATAATTATTTTACATTTAATACATTACATAAAATGATAAATGTAAAAATATTCAATAAAAATACATGCCACTCGTGCCTCACCTGGTACCACAAATGCCTCGCAGGCGAGGTTCAAAAGTTAGGGCGCTACAACTACTCCACCTTCTTCTACAAAAATTGCCTACAATCATTCTTAGTTTGAAGTTCTGTCTAAAAGATATCTTATCCAAGTCCTTTAATTTTCTCAAAATGGTTACGTCATTTAAACTTGATGTTACATGAAATTTCGGTTTAAAATTCGGGTGAGTTCTTACTTCAGATCTTTTATCAGGTTAACTTGAATAAATTTTATTTTTAGAGTCAATTTAAAGATAATCTTACTTTACTCCTATTTTTAGCAAGTATAACTGTATTTCAATAATTAATTTTAATCTATGACCCATAGCATCTACATTAGCAATTTAAATTAACAATTACACAGATCCACAAAAAAGTGTAAAGTCCCAGAGGAATGGCTCCGGTAAATATGTTTTTGGAGTCGCTAAATCCTAATCGGGAGTCCGTTTAACCCGATTAGCTCTTAGAAGGTCATTTCAAGGTTAAAAATCGAAAACTCTATTTAAGCAGAAAATAACACTGTAGATTTATGTCTTTAGGGTCTCTGAATCCGAATCCGGAGTCCGTGTCACCCGGCAAGGTCATCTGAAGGTTTTTTCAAAGTCATTTTAACGTCGTTTCAAGGTCGAAAATCGAAAACTTTATTTAAGCAGATAAAACACGGTAGATTTATGTTTTTGACATCGCTGAATTCGAATCCGGGGTCTGTTGGACTCAAGGAGGTCGTTTGATGGTGATAAAAAATTTAAAATTAAAGTTTTTAATGGTCACAATTTTTATATACATTACATTAAGTCGTTATATTTAGTCACTAATGCTTAAATTATTTTTTTTTATTGTATCGAACTACAACTGATAATCGTAGGCAATGTCAAAAACTAATTTACGACCGGGTTTCCGGTTAAAAAAACAAATAGTTAATATTTTAAAATGTTAACTTATTAATTTATAAAAATAAGTTTTTAAATAATTTTTAATAAAAAATTAATCTGAAATTCAAGAAAATTTTTTGGCTACAAAATTAAACTGAAAAAGGCATTAAAAAATTAAATATTTATATATTTTATATGTACATATATGATTTAGATATGCACAGAAATTTTAAATGCATCTTACAAAGTCAAATCGAGCGGCATTCACCGCGTAAGCGTATACTTAATACGTCGCTGTAACACAGCACAGATGGCGGGCGCTGCGAGACGTTAACAAACGCCGAGCGCCACCGACACTGCTTCAGCTGTCGTCTGTTTAGTGTTCACATGTTTTTTCTCTGTCGAGCATTACAAGAGTAATAGTATTATTTTGTATTTACATATAGTTAAATTTACTCAAAGAAAGTTGTATCTTATCTTCATGCAGAAGTTCAATCAGGTGAATATTAGATAAGTATAAATAATTGAATTAAAATTGTTGTGGAATGCATAGATACTCTGTGAGATTTTCTTTTTCAGATTGAGAGTAGCACTAAACAGTTACATGACATCCAGACAGTTATCAAAAGGCTCATCAGGGAATATGGAAATTATGCAACTGATTAATATAGTTATAGCTCCTCACTGCGACATGTCCAATGTAGTACGTCTGTTTATATTACTTTCTTTAGAATTAAGTATTTATTTCAAAATAGCCAGCATTCAATACCAGGTTATAACTACACTATTCATTAATAAAGATGTTTTTAGCATATCATGAAAAAAGATAAAGACTATGATTTATATATTATTCTAAATAATTTAAAGGTATTATTTAATTGATGATGTTCTTTTTTAACAGGTTGAGACGATATTAAAATGAAATTTAACCTTTGCGGCAGGATTGTTTTCATCAAATGGATATTGTTTTTGATTTGTTCATTCAAGGATCCAATAGAGAATGAGGAAAAAAAATTGGTAAGTAGTTTTTGATCTTGTACAGAGTTTTAAAAAACTCAAACTTTAACCTTGATTTCTGAAAAATTTGTTTTTTTTTTGTATTGACAGGGTCATTGCCGCAGGAGTTTTTTAAACTAAGCAAGCTACAGATCTGAAAATTTAGAAGCATTTTTTAAATTGCATTGGTTATAGAAAATGTGAGCTACTTTTTTCATAAAGGTTTTAGAAAAAAAGTTAAAAAACAAAATTGCAAAAAAACATTGAAATTTTAATAAAAAAGTTAGATTTTTCAATTAAAAACAATCTTAAAAATTTTTTAAAAATAAAGTAGCTCACATTTTCCATAACTGTTATAATTATAAAGATACTCATAAATATTTAGACCCCTATCTCGTTTTGTTACCAAAATTTCCTGCGGCAATGACATGCCATTTTTTAATTCGGAAGGGTTCTTAAATTTAATGGACTGCAAGGCTAAAATCTTAAACACCTGCATAATATAGTCTCAAATTATAGGTAATTATACAACTTAATGATAAAAAAAATTTGAACCCATACAAATATGTATAAGCTTTGTTATTAAACAATTTATTCACTAGCTTCTTTTTCAGGTTCAATCATGGCTTGTCCCCTTAATGACCAACAGTAGTCGGCTAACATTAACATCACACCTGCCTTGATTCTGTCGTTTCATTTTCTTAATATCTTGGTGAAATCAATTTTCCTGTTCTTCATTGTAATCCCCCTAATTTTTTGGGAAGTAATCCACCCAATGAGAATTTCTTTGTAATTTGTACTCTTTTAATTCCCAAAAAATTTTCAGTTACTTCCTTAAAACAAACATACTGATTTCTCCTAATTATTCATCTTCGTAACAAAAATATAGTTCTTTAACAAATTACGAATTGTGATCTATCAAAAATTCCTTGCTTTAATTTAGCATCAGTTACGTTCCGAATCTGAGGTCTAAAGTTCTTAAAGCATTCACCGTCCTTCTTCAAAGTTTTTACCCATTGTTTCATTAATTTCAGTTTGATGTGTAGAGGTGGAATAAGTATTTTTGATGGGTCAACAAGTGGCTCATGTATTCTATTTTTAACCCCAGATTCGAATGCCTCTCTAAGAGGGCAGATGCTCTTGATGTAATGATTTTGTTTATCGTGACTATCTTTGCAGATCTTTTGACAACAAAGTAGTTCGATACAATAAAAAAGTAATTTAAGCATTAGTAATTAAATATAACGAATTAATGTGATGTATATAAAAATTGTGACCATTACAGACTTTATTTTAAATTTATAACCACCTCCAAATGACCTAGTGGAGTTCAACGGACCCTGAATTCGGATTCAGCGACCCCAAAAACAAATCTACCGTGTCTTTCATGCTTAAATAAAATTTTTGACCTGGAAATGACCTTAAAATGACTTTGAAAAGACCTTTAGATGACCTTGCCGGGTCAAACGGACTCCGGATTCGGATTTAGCGACCCCAAAAACATAAATCTACCGGAGTCGTTCCTTTGGGACTTTCCATTTTTTTTGTGGGGCGGTGTTATCAAGATCTAACTGATACTATATCAATGGTTTTCTTATTTTAGGAGAATATGGGACAGATTTACTAATGGTATGGAAGGCACATCTATACCTACAGGTTGGGTGGCCCCTTTAACTCTACCTTCATCTATTTGGACAAAATATAATGTAATAAAACTATTGTAAATGCAATTCAATATTTTAGGAATGTTTTATTAGTATGAAATAATAAAAAAATCTGGATGTCAACTGTGTAATAAAAAGCTTATTTATTAAGATATCTTTAATACTAAATTTTTTTGTGCTGTTATGGATGGTACAAAATTATAAGAATGTTTAATAATTGGTATTTTTGCCGTTTCAGAAGCTGAGAGAACAGTGTTGAGTATACCTTGTAACTCTATTAATGATATAATTAATTCCTGTTCTTCTTTCAATTTTTTTACTAATAACGCAAATGTAGCTTGAGTCTCTAAATTAAGTTCATCCAATTTATCTTCATAGATATCTGAAAATAATAATATTATAGATGTACGATATGTATAAAAGAAAGTGATTGATAGTATATATATATATATATATATATTTATACCCATTAAATTATTTGCAACATGTAATACTACTCGTCCAAATCTTATGTTACCAATATAGCGTATAATAAATTTTAAAATATTATTTAAAGATTTCCCATCACGACCAGCTAAAGATTGACTAAGGCCTTGTCGTCGAATCAGTTCTTGGAATAAAGCAATAGTGATATGAGGACTTTTATTAACAATATAACTTAACATCACACAATCAAGAGCTTTTGAGTATTGAAATTTTCTCAAACAAATGTCGTGTTTTGTCATGACTTCTTTTTTCAGCTTCTCTATATATGTGTCAATCTGAGGGGAATACAAATTTTCACCAGCATACTGAGATAGTTTTGGATTGTTTAACGATTTTCCTTGTGCGTCATCTTCTCTCTGCTTGATTGATATCATTCCATTTAACATTCCCGCAACTATTGTTTTATTGTCACCCTGTAAAGTTATAAATTGTCTGAATTATTTTACTCTTTATTTAACGTGTCTAATTAAAGATAAATAAAAAAAAAACAAAAATCATAAAAATTTAAATATCTATAAATAGTAAGTTCCACACATGTATATCTCTCTCGATACATACAGAACACATTCATTATTTGCTTACTCGGATTTCTTCTGATTATCTAAACAGTGAACATATACTTATGATTTCACTGTTTTTTTACCGTTCTAGCCTTAATAAAGCACCCGTACTTAATATTACCTTGGTTGATAATCAAACATTTCCTTCTCATTTATTATGTATTTCATTTTTCATTATTATTCTGTTTATAACATATAGTGACATAAATTTAATTATTAATAACGAATGATTTCGATTTAAATTCGTGTCGCATGACGTCACTGATCAATTTTTTCTTTTTTTGAAAATAATAAAATGTATTCTTGATGATATATAAGTCTTAAAATTTTGTTTGAAAATTTTCTTTGTACTTTACAGTTGAAGGGGATAACGACAATGCCTATTTTACAGTCTAACTTAATCAATTCAACCAAATCATTCTTTTGAATAAATAAACGAATTCTTTTAAAATTTTGCAAAGTTATAGAAAATGAAGTGCAAACAGCTCACTAAAACACAAAAACCTCTAAAACTAGGGGGTCGCGCCCCCTTGCGCGCTATTGCCCAACCCCCCACTGTCTACATAAAATAGGTACGGCCGCATTGCTCAGAAGAATCTTGTATTTTCATCGGAGTGAATACTTCAAATGTACATAATACTTACAAAGCTAAGATCTTATGTACGTCATCCACTACAAGGAAAGGTAAGCCACTCGTTCTTGAGTAAATTATGTGCAGCGTACAGCAGGGCTCCTCACCTCGAGTATTTGTAGCAGTTATATACCGCCCCCCAGACGCGGAACTTATGAACACTGACCTCGCTGATAGTTTCGAGCGGTATTCTGTAGGTATTGAGCACCGAGTAATTAATCTTAATGCCAATTTACTACTATCATCACAGGAGGCGATTTACGTAAGAGATTTATCTAGTACCCTCAATTTAAAGCTAGTAGAGCATGATGCAACACACCACCATACAGATGAATCACACACGTGGATTGATGTAATGCTTACTGCTGACGAGGATGTGATACCCCACTCCAACAACATCATGGCAAATTATCCCATCAAACATGACATAATTGACGTTACTATTGACCTACCTTTATTACGAAAGACATCTCTCAGTAAGTTCACGTACCGCAACTTCAAAGCAATACGCCAAGAAGAATTTCTTCAACTATTAAAAGAGTGTGACTGGTCTATCGTTAACCAACCGGACGCGGACGTTGACATCAAATTAGAACACCTCACCGCTAATATTACAAAAGTTCTGGACAAAGTAGCCCCCCATCAAGGAATTCCAGCCGAGAAAAAAAATTCAACCCCAGTGGGTTAACCTACGAGAACTATATAACAAACGCGATGCCTTACGGCGAAGATACCATCGGACGCGAAACCACGATACCCGGGTTGAATACTTTTCTCTTGCTCGTTTAGAAAAACAACGCACGAATTAGTACGAGAAAGTTTCTTACAGGACAAAATATTTGGGGCCCTCGGCAGTGGGAAAGACATATGGAGAGAATTAAGAAGCCTTGGTGTTTTACCTCAGGCTCGTGACCAAGAGGAACTTCATGGCTTCTCGCCGAAAGAACTGAACTCGCATTTTGCCAGAGTTTCGATCTCGCCTAACAAAAGTGAGGAAAATCTTCATGCTGCTCTGTCCACTGCTAGTGGTGAAGGCTTTACTTTCAGTAAAGTAACTTTTACAGACGTGGTCCTAGCTATTGCTCACTTCTCCTCGCAAGCAAAGGTTGAGGACGGGATACCGCAAAGCGTAATAGCGAAGGCTCTTCCGGTTATCGGTGATCAACTTGTTGATATGTTTAACACATCTCTCTCAAGTGAAATATTCCCCGGCTCTTGGAAGAAAGCCCTACTGGTGACACTGAAGAAGACGGCTATTCCATCCACTGCTACGGATTTTCGGCCAATTGCTCTACTAAGTTTCCTTTCGAAGGTTCTGGAAAAGCTGGTACACGATCAAATATCCTGCTATCTAAACGAAAGAAGAATTCTTGACTTTCATCAGTCAGATTTTCGGCCAGCCCATAGTACGCAGACAGCCCTATTAAAACTGAGAGAAGATATCCGAGCCGGTGTAGACAACAAAAAACCGTTGCTCATCATCCTGCTACTGTTTGACTTCAGCAAAGCGTTTGACACCATATCACCGACCAGATTATTACAAAAACTGATAAAGATGGGTTTCTCTAAAGGTAGAGTTCGCTGGATAAAATCGTACGTCACAGGCCGTAACCAAAAAGTGGTTACGAAGTTAAACAAGGACTCAAAGTTAGACAAGAAACAAGGACAAGACTGGCTTGAAACCAACCTTGGCGTGCCTCAGGTCTCAGTCCTAGAGCCTCTTATTTCAGCCTTTACGTTAATGATCTGCAAGAAGTCATAACTAACCATAATAACAGCTCCAATTATTCAACAGGTCATGTCAGATACCTAATGTATGCAGATGACCACAGACCTACCTACAAGCAACTAGAGGAAATATTGGTGAGGAAATAGAGCGATTGTCGGCAATAGCCAAAGCGTGTCGGCATGGGCCTCAGGCAATGCTCTTAGTCTTAATATTGGGAAAACTAAAGCTATTACATTCGCGCCGGATCACAATATCAATATGCTAAAAAATATGCATATTCCGAATATATTCTATCTTATATTCCTATGTCAAATGGAATTCTGTTAAATAATAAGCGAAAATTGACTATACAGGGTGTATTGAGACATTAAAAAATTGTTTTTATAGATTTAACTCGTCAGAGATTCATTTTATATGAAAATTTCAAATAGAAAAAAGTTTTGTTTAAATATTATCTACAACTTTTGTATGTAACATTTTAACGTGAAATGAAATCTTGTTCATTATAGCCGAAAATCGTCCAGTTTATGTATATTTAAGTGTTTAAAATCATTCTTATAGGTCTAACTCGTCAAGACATAATTATATATTAAAATGTTAAAAAAGAAAAGGTTTTGTTTGAATATTGTCTACAACTCTTGTATGTAACATTTTTATATAAAATCAAATCCTGTTAAGCTATAAACGAAAGACGATTATTTTAGGTACATATAGGCATTAAAAAATGTTTTTGTTTTTTTTTTATTTAACTTATCAGGAATTAATTGTAGAAAAAAATGTTAGACAGGAAAAAGATTTATTTTAACCAGTTGATAAATGAATAGTCGTATTGTGTGGAATGGACTTAGTAAAGTAGAAATAAGTGTAGAATATACAAGTGCACATCTGGCGTGAACGAAGCCATGACACGGAGTGAGTCGGTGAGTCTCGCGGGCCGCGGAACTGGTACACAATGATGCCGATCGATTCAAAAGTAATGAAAAAAGTCATTGCTTCGACTCATAAATTAGAATCTTTTTTCCGGAAAATACTAGTACAAATGTAAGATCAGATGAAGAAGTATCAAGTATCGAGACAGAACAGCCACGGTTACCTTCAGAAGAAGGTAATTAACCTGATATAGAAGTATTACTGATTTACTAACTACATCTGTTGATGTAAGCGTATGATTTTTCGGATCTGGCATTGAAACGCTTATTCTTTTTTGACGAACTCCATGATTTTCGTCACTTCGACGAATTTCGTCGCGTTTGGTTCTTCAGCGTATATGTATCTTCACTCATTTTTTTTCACCGCATCTTCGCTGAATTTGTCAATCTATCGCAATCGATTTCTCCTTTTAGTGCGCGTTTCGAATCGTCTGATTTTAATAACAAAAAATTGCCGAAAATTCTATAAATATTGGAAGTTATGTATTTGGAGCTCCAGAATGCTGTCAAAAACAAACCGAAGTAAGTGACGATCGTGCACTGTGGGTCATTGATGAAACGCACGTGAATGCGATACTAAAAAAAGGATTCATACAAAACATTGATGCCGGTTTTTCTTCTTCTAAACGTTTAATAAGTGACCCTAGTGGATACATGAGTAAATCTGTGTTTTAGAGAACCCTCGCTAACGGTGAAGTACAACTTCGAGCATGGTTAATATATTCAAAAAACGCAAAAGCAATATTTTGCGGACCGTGTAAACTCTTTAGTCAAGCTCAACTTTTAATAACAACGAGTTATAGTGATTGGAGTAACGTTGATCAGCGTGTAAAGGAGCATGAAAATTCTAATTCTCATAAAACGAGTATTTTGACGTCTTTAGAACAATGTAGATTTGCCAAAACTATAAACGCAACTCTAGAAGATCAAACCAAGAAAGAAATTGAGTATTGGTGAAATATTTTAAAACGTGTCGTTAGCATAATAAAATCGCTAGCATCTCGAGGTTTGCCATTTAAGGAATCTGACGAGTCTTTTGGATCCATTCATAATGAAAATAATATGATGTGCTTGGAAGGCGTTGCTTAATACGACTTTGAATTAGCCAAGTATATCAAGACTTTCGGTAACGCCGGGAAAGGATCTACTTCCTACCTTTCGTCTACAATATGCGATGGATTTATTGAAATTATGGCAGGCATAATACTGTAAAAAATTATTACGAAAATTAAAGATAATACTTTTAAATTACGGTTGATTCGAGCCCTGACATATCTCATATGGACCAGCTAACTGTTGTAATACATAGTGTAGATAAGGCAGATACTACGAGAGAAAGATTTATTAAATTTATTTCTAAGTGTGGTCACAAGTCTGAAGAGCTAGCTCAAGCCATACTATCTTTATTTGAAGAACCTGATTTGAATATTGCAAATTGTAGAGGGCAATCGTATGACAATGCCAGCAACATGTCTGGAGCGTATTCGCAGTTAATCCCTTAGCCGAATTTGTTCCATGTGCAGCTCATTCTTTCAACCTTGTTGGAACGTGCGCTGCTGAATCATGTGCGGCTGATGTGCATTTCTTTTTCATTTTGCAAGGAGTGTACAATTTTTTTCGGCATCTACGCACAGATGGGATCTCCTTATGTCGAAAACAATGGGCGAGCACACAGTGATAAGCCTTTCTCAAACCAGGTGCAACGAAAAACCACAAACTTTTTCTGAAGCTCTGGGAATTTATAAATCCCTCCAATCTTTAGAAACGTGTTTCATTTCTCTTTTCTGGAATGATATTTTAAAAAGATTTAATGTTGTAAACAAATCTTTACAATCAGCATCGCTTGAATTAAGAAGTGTTGTTGAGTTATACAAATCCTTGGAACTTTTTATTGTTAAAATGCATACTTCATCTGCGATTGACTACTATGAGAAGCTGGCTATAGAAAAGTCTGGAATCGAGCAGTATCGCGCAGATAGTTCACAAAAGAAAAAACGCAAGACTCGTTTTGATGAGCAAAATACTGCTACTGAAACTTCTTTTTCTGCCAGAGATGATATGCGTGTGAACAAGTTTTTTTTATTTAAACACTCTCATAGTAAATCTACAGAAGCGGAGTAAGTGTTATGATTACTTGTACAATAAATTTGGATTTCTGATATAATTAAAGGTTCTGAACGATGAAGAAATATCACGAAATGCAAAAGATTTAATAGATTCATACCCTAATGATTTAGAGGGAGAACTGATTACCTAATGCCAGCATTTTGGAGCTCATTTACAAGTAACGAAAATTGTAAAACCATCGGCGCTGTCATTGTGTAAATAATTTCGTGGATATTTATCCAAGTGTTAATATTGCTTTGACAATATTGCTTTGTATGATGTCAACTAATTGCAGTGGCGAAAGAACGTTTTCCATATTGCGCTGCGTAAAAAATTATTTACGAGCCACTCAGACCAACAAAAGATTAAATGCTCTTTCTTTACATAGAATCAGAAGTTTTTCGGGAGTTAAATTTCGACTCAATTATTGATGAATTTGCGATAAAGAAAACGCGAAGGGTCATTTTGTAAATAATTTTGTAAAACATAAATTATAAGCCTTTGGATTTTGTAAAAAATATATCGTATTTAATTCATGGAATGTAAGTTTTTTCGCTACCTCAAAAGAGGAAGATTTTTCTATTTAAGTCCTTGCATCCTAGGTACTCAAGTGATTGGATATATTTTTTTAGCTTGTTATACTCAGTGCTTAAAAGGTCTAAAACATTTAGGTTGCCATACTAGTGAGCAGCGCATTTTGAATATGCAGCCTCCCCACCGTCAGGCATTCGAACACGCTCCTTACCAAACCTCCCGCTCTTTTGTGGTCAAACCAAGTCTGAGTAGTAGCCAAAGCTATAGAGAGAAAAAAATGAAGAGTAAAAAAGAGCCTCCCGCTCTGCCGCCTATCGAGAGACCTTTTGTAATAGTTTTCTGAGGGTGATATGCTTCGTCTAATTCCGGCTCTCTAAAGATTAATATTATCTATAACTTTTACATTTAACATTTTTATGTAAAATCAAATCTTGTAAAGTAACAGCAGAAAAACGATTATTTTTGATGTTTTTAACGGGTTTTGGCTATTTTATATGCCAGATATTGTTCGAAAAAAATGTTCAATATTAAAAGGATGTACATCTATTAATTTTAGTAGATACGTTTGTGGTTTCAGAATTTTAATTTCATTTTGTATCCATCATGTTGAAAATCGTTTTTTCACATTTTTAGAAACTGGCGTTTTTTTAATTTCTCACCGACCCCGCTCAATATAGGACCATAAGTTACTTGTAATTAAACGAAAATATAATTCAAAAATCAGCGAGATCGTCGATTTTTCGATGAGATAATCGGGTTACTTGATTACATAGATACCTTGTCACGGACACGTCGGTGATAACAAAGCAATTAAGTGCTTTGTTATCTAAGACAAGAGATGGCGCCTCGATGCAGAATTAGAGCTGTATCGGGAGCATGATTAGCAAGCCTAGGGAGAGAACCTAGCAGACTTGTGGTGGTTATCGTTCGGCCATTGACGGAGAAACGCGCGAATTGCAGGTTTCGCGAAATGCGGATATACAACATGGAGTACAATAGTACATACAAAACCTCAGAAGTGTACATGCGAAGTACTCTGAGGCTGAAGATGTAATTCGTGTAGTGTAACATCGCGTTCTTGTCGTGTGAAGGACGCGATGAATAACAAGAACATACGACAGGCTTGTTTTACCTGTCGTATGCTACATTGCCCGTCTTCTCGAACAAGTGCGCCCGCCATCAGCCGTTTTGGGAAAACAATCGAGGAAATGATGTTTACATCTCATACGTACATCTCAAAAAATGCTTAAAATGAACTCATTTCGAATGGAAAATGATTTTTATGTTGTAAATTTTCGGGATTTTAAGTTTTATAATTTTTGTCCTGACAAAACTATAAGGCTTTCCCGATAAGCGATGTTCCCTAAAAAGTAAAGCTCTATTTAAGCTTTTTTGCCGCATTTATACCACAGCGTGATATTGAAGTAGCAGAGTACTTCGGTGTTTTTGCCACAAAAATGAAAGACCATTGTCTTCAAAAATAGTATTTGTCCGTACTTTCTATTTACATATGAATTCATTGCAATTTTTTTGCATACCTAAATATTTTTATATCGTTGGAAAATTTGAAATCTCTGTACGTAAATTCGTCAACTAGATGCTATCTTTGTTTTCTACTGTATATAAATTTCCGGTTTACATGTAACATATGACACTTCTAATTATATGTTTAAGAATATCAACGTGAAGGCTTTTGTTTTCCGGTGTGAGTGTAAGTACAGTTAATTGAATTGCTTAAGTCAAATGGTAAAACAAACAAAATCAGCGTCACTTTAAGCAATATTAGACGTAAAAATACATAGACAAAAGTTAAAACGTATCTTAATTTTAAAACTACTGTTTATCAATTGGCAACCTTTTCAGATAACTTTTTTTAATGCGAGAGATTGTGTTTTGATACCAAGAACATTAATTCGTAGTGCTCAGTAGTTATTATTTTTATACTTTGTGTTCAAACCTTAAATTTATACACGTTTGACTAAAAAGGCATGCACTAAATCAGGTTTCGTCTGTGTCAAAATAGTATATGTTGATACTTGTGACTTAAAATACTTTTAACCTCGTATAAAAGTCAAACGAGGTTACAATAATCTCGCTTACATATCGAACAGTATTAATAAGCTACATTTAAAGCATGCTTTCTATTCAATCGAATACAAAAACAATCTTTGCACTCCATTTACTATCTACCAATTTATTATCACTAATATATTGATGGTATCAACGAGAAAATTTGATGTAAACTTCCTGAGTAGTTTTTTTATCAGTTTTATTTCTAGTTTGCGAGGTACAGTATTTTCATGTTACTGCTACCTCTAAGATTTTTAACTGCTTGAACTGAAAAGTCTTGTAAAACGTACGAAGCAGTGTCATAGAATACCAGTCAAGAACTCTATTTTTTATTCACTTACATAAAAAGGACTTTATAAACTCATTAAATTTTATCCACAAGAAAATTAAACATGGCCTCTATAACGTAAAAACTGTCAAAAAATAGAATTTTTCATACCTATATAAGCCTAGTAAAATACCTTTGAAGCACCCTTGGATCTATTTCATTAATATATAAAAGAGTTGAATATTCGAAAGGTGTTCTTTGCATATCAATAATTTAATATGATAGCTTGAAAATAAGTTTTTATTTTACAAAAAATATGAGATAAAGAAAATCTGCAATATCTTTGAATTATGCATTGTGATACTCCCGTAATCTTCTCTTAAAAAATAGATGACAAGATGTTGTAAAGCATTTAAAGAAACAATGCGATTGGTTGATGGTTCAATATCCAGTCTGAATATCAAGATTCAAAATGTTCTCTGATATAAAATGAATATTTTGATATAGAAATTAATTTAATGTTTTATGTGCGCATTTGAATAAATCAATAAAATTATAATTAAATTATTCAATATCCCAATTGATTAAGATTTTATGTCTAATAATTCAATAACAGAATAAATGTTGTTACGATTTGGTTGCTAACCTAAAAATTTAGAATTCAAATCTATTATTTAGTATAAATCGTCGCTCTCGAATAAAAAAGCGCTAGCTCATCGGTCGGTTCAAAAAGGTGCTGCCTCGCCGGCCTGTTGGAGGTGCTACCTCACCGACCAGTTGAACAAGACGCTAACTCAAATGTTCCTTTTTTTCTCCGATTAAGGTTGGCACTAATAATGCTATAACATTAATATTTTGTTTTAACGAATGAAAAACTTATATACATCATTCACTTAATTGTGAATAAAGTAAAAAGCACGATGGATAATATTCGATTAATATTTGATTTACTTTCTTTTTCAAATTTAAATTTTCGCGCACACAGGATCTCGACTTCGATACTTTTACGCGCATGCGTACACGGAAAAATGGTTGGAAGTGCAGCGCTCTCTATAGAGACAGTAGCAGTGCCAAACGAGTGGACTTCTGCTACACGTCGATCAGGATAGCAGCACTCTTAGTTTGGGAGCGCTACGATCCCAATCCGGCACCGCAGCAGTCTCAAGTGTAGGGAGCACACGACCTCTGCGCTATTGGGATAACAACAATGTCGACTCGGCATAGAGGTGCGCCCAAGGTCAGACCGCTGTATTCCCAAACTAACGAGAGCGCTGCCCTCTCAGCGCCAAGACAGCTGCAATCGCAATTTTTTCCGTGTACACTGTTTGTCTGACCGTACGTTTCTCAACAACATCAGCTGCATACTTAAACCGAAAAAGATGAGCGTGAAAAGTGGACTCTACCTAAAAAGAAGAAAAGCAGTTCTAGAAAAAGGAAAACAAGGAACGCGCGTCTAATAGCTTGAAAAAAAGCGAAGAGAAAACAATTGAAACAAAAGAAAAAGAAGAGAACCACGAGATATTTTTGGGTAGATAAGATGGCTCTTTTACACACCCACTCGTGCGAGTACCTCAAGTCGAAGTTGTGTCTGTTCGAAATTCCTCCTACTGAAAAAACTATAGAAAATGGATACAATATAAACCGATATCGTCGTTAACTGATGACTCGGCTATAGAATTTGTGATACCTGGGACTTGTGAAGAATATATTGATAAAAAATTATAACATAATAATATAACTATAAAACTATCAATATTATTTTGGATGAGAGAAATTGAGCGCTCAAGATTCGTTCGCTCTTGTTAATGCAGCCAGCATAGGTATATTAATATACGTGTAATACGTGTGAAAGTAAATTTCTACCAATTTAAAATAATGTTAATAAAAATAATATTGTTGCGTAAATATTGCTATACAATGACGCATAGGTATCTTCTGTCACTGTCCCGCTACTTTTACTACTCGTATTACCCCTATTATACATACATTATACGCGTGTATTAACGCTGTCGGTATCTCGAATCTCGATCTTGAATCGCTCCCGACTTGAAACCGAAAAGAAATTGAGAAACAGACAAAAGAAGACGCGCCAAAATTTAACTGATATCAACAAATATTTTATTTTTTCTTGTTCTGTGATCGACTTCGGGATTCCAGATCAATAGATTATCGAGAATACTCAAATTTTATATTTATTTATATATTTATGTTTTTTTTTTACCTCATTTATGTGCATTTACTCGTCATTTTGCTCACCCTCGCTACGCTCGGGCGAGACAATCGACTCATACCTTTTATTACATTTCCCTTCTTACATTAGTTTGTATTATTTTAATAAATTTGCAGTGTTTTGCACACTTCTGTCAAAAAATATTATACGCAACAAGGTGATCCACGCACTCGTCTTATTTTAAACCCGACTCGTGCGTGAATCACCTGCTTTGCGCACTAATTGCGTAATATACGATTTTCGCAGTGCTGCTAAACTAAATTGGAGTTGAAAAAATCAGCGCGTGAGATGGCATCTTTTTATTCGGAAGCGACGATATATTCAGGAGTCATGTACCATTATGTTCCAAAATCCGATAAAATATCGGAAACCCAATGAATCTGAAAATTTTCTATGTGGGTGCATTTGCCATGATACAGAGATGCTATGCAAAAAAGCTACTCTCTCCCTCTCTCTCTCTCTCTCTAAAATATGCTTGTGTGCGTGTTTGACTCTCTCTCTCTCTCTCTCTTGCAGTTTGTGCAGATAAAAGCGAAGCTACAAGGTAAGATTTATTATTTTGTAATTATAAAAATTAGAAAGTTTTAAATTTGTGTAATTAATAACAAAATTGTTTTGAGTACTTGTATGTGTGTATGTGCGTGGGCGTGTATGCGTCTGTAGATGTGCACTTGTGTGCGCTTGTATGTGCATTAAGGTGTCCCTTATTTCCCAATATTTTTTTTCGCCGTTCCGCTTCTAAATATCTTATTTATGCTAAAAATTGAAAATTGCCCTTGGAAATTGTGAAAAAAAATTTTTTTAAACCGTACAGTACAAAACGTGTTTTCAGTTCACGTATACACATTAATTAATCTAGTGTATTTTATTTCTTAACTGAATTTAACAATAACTTTAAAGGATTTAACTATGAAATTTTTTTCATGTAAAATTCGGCTTAGAATACGAATCTTTACTTATTTTGGACCAAAACTTACATTTGCTTTTTTGATTAATAATGAAAGTTATTTATCATTTATACATTTCTTTTAAGTAATAATTTATATAAAAATAAGAAATAAATATAAAAATTTACAAAGTGTAAAAATTAACATACTTTGTATAGTATAAAATTTCTACAATTGTTTTTAAAAACATTTTACATTTACAAAAATTCGTTATAACGTACGTGATTTTTTTTCATATTACCTCAAATGTATTTAGGTTCTAAATTAATTTAGTGAAATTATTAAATATTTTAATAATAACTGTTATTCAAAATTTTTATTCTTTTTTAAATAATGGTTACAAACAGTAAAAGTGGGATAATAATAATAATTATAAAAATAATTTTTTAGATAAGCCGATATATTGATTTTGCGTTTCATTTCACGCAACGGACATAATTTTTTATGATTTGTAAAGCTCACACGCACTTAGACGACATTTTTGTGCAAAAAACCATTATCAACTGCCCTTAATTGTTGTAAACGTACCTTTTAGCCTATGACATTTAAGTTTTGGTCAAAAATGAGTAAAGATTCGTATTCTTCGTCGGATTTTACTTAAAGATTGCTATTTTCGTTTAATTATAAGAGTTTTAGCAAGTGTTGAGGGTATTTCTATGCAAAAAATCATCCAAAACAGCCCTTAATTGACGTAAAATGCAGTTTTACTCTATTATACGTAAGTTTTGATACAAAATGAGTAAAGATTCGTATTCTACGTCATTTCGCGCAATGTACATAATTTTTTATCGGTTATAAAGCTCGCAAGCACTTAGACGACACTTTTATGTAAAAAACCATAAAAAAACTCCCCTTAAGGCGATGTAAGCTTCATAATTGACCCGAATCCCTTATTTAATAACTTAACGTACAAACATTTATTTGGAAAAATGTCTGTCAGACGCTCAGTGTATGTAAATACTATGCTCAAAAATTTTTTTGTGTGATTCATAATCATTTCCTTGAAATATATCCGTTTTAAAATTGGCTAAATTCTAGAAATACAGATTTATACTTATCGACACTAGGGCTTTTATTTAATTAAATAAGTGGTCTAAGTTGATTTTTGGAAAATTAGGTCTGTCAGACGCTCCGTATGTGTAAATACTATACTCAAATTTTTTTGGGGGTAATTGACACGATGTTCGGTTTTCGTAGTCCCTTTTACGTCAGGTAGTGAGGCTCCTCTTGCACTTAGAATCCTTTACAATCCCTAATATTTCCTAATATTCCATCGAAATCCCCAGGAAAGTTATTTCTTGCGACTAAATATTCATTTTTCTTATCAAAAAGACTTAACTTCGCTGTTTCCTTCAAAGATATTTTGTTGTTTCCCATGATAAGACTGTTTTTTTTTTAAGCTGATTGATCTTATATGTATGACTTGTTCGTTTCCTCCTGTTGCTCGTATGAAAACGGGTTATCTTATTCTTCTTGTGCATCTTTGGATATATTTGGATTGTATCCTTCTTCTGTCTTCTCCTCC
The DNA here is from genome assembly GCA_035583055.1 of Torymus tubicola. Classification (NCBI taxonomy): domain Eukaryota; kingdom Metazoa; phylum Arthropoda; class Insecta; order Hymenoptera; family Torymidae; genus Torymus; species Torymus tubicola. The sequence continues at coordinate 27,521 of JAWWEQ010018610.1, forward strand.
AGTGTTCTCACTGGGGGATGGACGATCCTTTTACTGGTCCCGATGAAAATACTGTTCTTTCGGATATCTTGTTGCTTAGAAAAACACCTCTAATCGTTTGCAATCTGCAAAATAACGACATTCTTTATCTTTTTACCTGCACGATTGTCTATGTGTGCTTGTGATTAAGTGCTATTGATATAGCTTCCTTTAATATCTTAGAGTTATTGTCAACTCGTTCATTTAACTGTCTGTTAAACCAATGATGAACCTCCAAACTCCTCCTTCTTCTTCTCTTTCTTGAAAAAATTTGGCTTTAGTGGGATCTTTTTTATTCCCAACAACTTTCATCTCTTCTCTATGCACTGTGATGCAATTAATGCATCAGTCCGAGCCGCCACTATGTCGTTGCCTCCCCGTCCTCAGCTCCGTGCGAATTAATGCACCGGAGCTACCAGCTGTCTTTTTCTGTCTGTCGAGGTACGAGGAGCAGCCGACGTGCCACACATACACACACATATGCCGCGCCATGACAACAAAACTCAAGGCCACGACCGAACAGAGAGCCAATGCAGGGAAAATTTCCGAGCCAACGAAGACAGCGGTCACATACACACACAAACACAACCTCACACGACACAAACACATACACAGGCACGCACACACGATAAATACACATGTACACGGCGGATACAATGCGAGCCGAGACACGAAGTAGAGAGAGAGATACATGTGCACGCGTATGAGAGTGAGAGAGAAGGAGACAGCGTCAGAGTAAGGAGAGAACCAGAGCCACATACTGTAGTAGCCTGCGCGCTACTTACATATAGGAGTGAGAGAGAGCGAGTGCCAGAGTGGGAGAATCAGCGAGAGAGAGAGCAGCGGCAGTCTGCGCGCTGCATGTGCTTGCGCATATAGGAATGAGAGAGAGAACGAGTGCGAGAGTAGGGAGTGAGTGAGTGAGAGCCATCGGCAGCCTGCGCGCTGCATGTGCGAATACAAGCGTACGGGAGTGAGAAAGAAAGAAAGCGCGTGCGCGCATCACCAACCGTGACGAAAAGTGTCTCTCTCCGCGACGCGTAACTTGTGAGATTGGCGGCCATTTTGCACGAGAGAGTTGTATTGTGAAGCGAGAATTTAATGCGAGTGATTCGGGATTTTAAATAAATAGAGTAAACATATGGTGGAGTTATCATTATTTTTCTGTGTGCGTTATCTTCTCTGTGAGTATGAATCGTCTTGACCCGTGTGTCCTGTCCGTAGCGCCGCGAGATCTTTTTTGTCGGTTAGGATTTTCAGCATTTGCCGCCGAGGGTTGCGACCGTCCCCAGGTCGTCCTTGGAATTTGAATTCGTGCCCGAGACGTGAGTCGTGCCGAGAGCAGCCGTGGGAGCTCAAGCGGAAAATCGGAGGAAAATTGAGTAAAATATTCGTGTTGATAAGCTCTTAGGGTGAGTTTAGTGACGCGGCTCGGGGAATAAATTTGCCGTGTTACAGCACATCTAAAAATCTTCTTACATATGCAAATACTGTTTCCCCATAGTTCTGTAAAATTTCGTTCCTTTGCTCTTTTAAATAAGTATAAAGCATATATTAAACATTGTAATAGTAATGTAGTAATTTCTTTATATCTTCCAATTATCAACCACCTGTAATGCTATAAGATCCTTGGTTTATCCTGTAATTTTACTAGCGATAATCATTAGTAAAACACATTTTTTATCGAGCTTATTATTCATATGGTTAATGCGTCCTTCACTACTCTTAAAAACATTCTAACGTTTTCTGGACCACCAAAATTCACAACCCAAGATATGACGTCCTTAGGTCTTAAACTTCTTTCGGTAAGCGCAGACAGTACGCTGATACAACATTCGCTACGGTCGCAGGCAAAACTTTTGATGAGGCAGCGATTAATAAACAGCCTGATGATTTCAATCATTTTCATGTTTCTTTTGCTAGCATCTTTTTCCTACGTATTTCTTCCTCCAAGGCCAATAAATGCTCTTTTGTAAAATGACGTTTCATCAGTTTTTGGAAAACCTCATATTCTTTTTATGTACTTCTTTTTCTTCATGCGTTATTAGGTTGTAGTTCTGTGTATCACTTACATTTTCTTTGGTTTAATTTCTTCTGGCTTGTTAAAAAGAGCAGGCTAAAATTTTCCAGAATTATAACAACACCGTGTTTGTAACCGTGTTGCACCGTGTGGGAGACATACGACTACTCCCGTCGAGCCTTGTTTATTCTCGAATTGCGAGCGCCTACGCCCACTAGCACGTAAATAGTTATATTTATAGTATATGGTATGTTCTTATTGATAATATTTTATTTCATTTTTTTTATACGTTATACAATGAGTATATAAGCCATTGATTAGAAATGCTCGAGGTTATGGCGTCAAACATGAGACATAAACCAAAAAATTATGGGATTCGTACAATATGCCCCGGAGGCCTTATCGACATTATAATATGGACGTTTATGTTAGGATACAGCCAAATACCTCAGATAGACAGCTGTTGCAATTTTGAATATGTAAACTTTTCGTGATTGATAGGAAAATTGAGAATTGTGCCTTTTGTAAGGCACATCATTTTCGCAAAATGTTTATACCATAAAAAAGAATTACATTAATTTCTTTAGACTCTTGCTATTTATACGCCAGATGTAAAGTACATTGATTCAGAGAATAAGTTTCAAAACACGTCAGTGTGATGTTGGTTTTGCTTTGACATCTGACTAGAGAAATTATATTTCGTTATGTATGTATATACTTTGTATAATAAATCTGACGTACAAATAGCAGAAGCGATTTCTTTATTCACTAATCCGACTTATAATGTAAAAGAGATTTGTTAATTCTGCTTTCCTAGAAAAAGAGTAGAGTAGTACTCTTTTTTTTAGATGCTCAAAAATTCTCGCAAGATATGGGTGTTAAATATCAGTATAATACTTTTTAGTCTTTAATTACTACTGTTTTCCGTTTAATTCAATTCAATTAAGGAAAAAGTATACGAAACAAACAACGCCCAAGAACTTACGGAAATTAATCCACAAATATACATGTATACTTCTGACGTCTTTATACAAGATATCCCATTTTAATTGCCTACCCCCAAAAATTGGTAGAAGATGTACTCGGAGAAAAAAATGATAAATATAAAAGTTTGAGAGTCAAAGGATCTAATGGTACCGACGACTTTGACTTTGAACGCAATTTTCAAGCTTATTTCATGATTAAAGTGTTTTTTTTTAATGGGAACTGCTATTTTTGAGCCCAGAAATGGAAAGAACACAAAATTTGTGAGAGTACTTATCTAAACGTAAAATTTTCCGCTCTTTTCATTTCTGGGGTAAAAAATAGCGGTTCCCATGAAAAAAACCACTTTGACCTTGAAATAACCTTGAAAATCGCATTCAAGGTCCATTGGTATTGGTACCATTAGGTGGCCCCCGTTGAACTCTAAAACTTTTGTATTTATCGTTTTTTCCTCCGAGTACACTTTCTGCCAATTTTTGGGGATAGTCGATTAACATGGGACACCTTGTATATTTAAAAAAAGCAATAGTTAATTAATGGCAAAATTTAATAAAAATAATGCAGTTTCAAAATATAACGGAAGTAAGTAATGATGTTGAATTCTACCATTGCTATGCATAATAAATATAGTATTATAAGCATTATAAAGTAAGGATAAATAATATTAAAAAAATTAATAAGTATGATCTTAAACCTTTCAAATACATGTCAAGTTCAGAATATTAGAGATAAGAGGGGATAAGATAATAGAGGTGAAGTCTTGAATTTTTACGACTTATCACTTAAATCCCTAAATTTATTTTCCTATGTTTCATAACATAACTTTTTATATATGATCTTGAGACCTTTTAGTTTTTCAAAAACATAATATATTAGGTAACTGCAACCGCATTTAAACAGGGTAAATAAAAAGTGAAATAAAAGTAAAGAACAATAAAAGAAATAAAAAAATATTTACACTTATTCCAATACTGAGAACTGGATTCGGGTAATCTAGCGTGTGTACAGTTTTGTATGTACCAGAATCATAAATTTTAACATGCCTATCTAAAGATCCTGAGAGTATTCTTTGTCCGTCACATGCTATTTGGAGGCATGTTATTGTTTTGTGATGTTGTGAAATTTTAGCCAGAAGTTTTCCATTAGTTAAGCAGTCCCATACTCTAATTTCAGTTCCACCTAAATCAAAATTATTAATCATATATTATAAATTCTCTAAAAATTTTATTAAGAAATTAATAATATATCTACTTGAATTCATGTTTACGTCTTAATAAAATCACATAAGACTAAGAAATATAAATGGACCTTACATGTATAATACTGTCACGGACGAGCCGTGGCGGTTGCTCGCCCCTCCACGGGACACCACGCAGCTACAGATAGCGAGCTGCTACCCGATGCGCGAGGCCCTTGGCCGCGCAGAAGGTGCAAAGTCTGCACTTTGCACCGCGGGAGCAGCTCGACGGAGCTGCGTCGGTGCTCCAGTGGGCAACT
>JAWWEQ010018670.1:0-15000 GCA_035583055.1 Torymus tubicola
CACCGTTGGTATAAAATATAGTAATTTTTACTAAAGTTGTATTAAAATTTCCTAGACCATTTCTCTCAGTGTGTATATATTTCCACGGCCTGGAACGCGCGACGTCGCCGTGGTTTATTTCTCCATATAGCGATCGTGTATGTATATATATATATATGTGTAAGGTGGCGAGGAAAGCATTTCGATCGAGCGCGTATATACTCACCGGTGAGCGTGTTTGGATTTTGGAGGAATGCACGACGCGGGGTGGTTTCGTTTTCGCGTGTGTGTGTATATATATGTACACGAGTAAGAGAAAGAGAGATAGAGAGAGAGAGAGAGAGAGAGGATTAAGTTGTGGTCGCGCGTGCTCGTGAGGGGCGGTGGTCGCGGATTCCAGACAGGTGCATGAACTGCCGCCGACGCCGCGCGCGAACGAGAGAGCGAACACCGCGCCAGCAGAGCGATGGAGTTGTCTGCGTTTGATTGCCTTATGTGTGTGTGTGTATATATATATATACATATACAAGCTGTGTTAAGAGCGATGGTCGTGGTCGAAGGGCTGCATTAATTTCTTTTTACGGGTAGTGAAATGGTGTGGTGCGGTGTGATGGTGTAGTTTATTAAGATTAGTATTATTTTAAGTAGTTAGGTATTGTAGTTTAGTTGGAAGTTTTTAATATATAACTCGTATTATAATCGTAGAGGAAGTTAGATTTCGTATGATGATCGTGTGGGTAATTAAATATTCCAGCTGAAGATAGGTGAAGCTGTTTCGACTTCCTTTTTTTTTTATTTCAGTTCGCCAATGACTTGAATATAAAATTGATAGTAAAAATTTCTTCACGTCAAACATTCCATTAAAAGAAAAAACATAAAAAAAATAGTTATAAAATTTTCATTGACTGTCGAAGTTGAATAACGACGGCTTGATGACACCGTTGATTTCAGAATAATAATAACTTTATAGACCATCATGGATATACTAATGTGTATAATTACATTGCGTTTATTACTAAAAATCTTCAAAACCTCGAATTCTCTCTCTTTCATACTACATGTTACAGTGTACGAAAATATGTTTACTATTGAAGATGAATACATTTTCGTGAAAAATGACTACACTCGATATATTCATAAGGAAACATGTAAATTTGCTAGACCTCCCAGTATTTTCACACTATGTAAAAAACGCAATAAAAAAAAATGAAATTTTTCATATTACCATAATATGTCAAATTTCTAGTTTACAACATAGTAAATATTTCATCGATTACATAATATATTTATCTACCTATATATTACTATATACCAATTCTCTATATAAAACCACATCATTAGCTAATTCTCAAAACCTTAAATAACCTTCCAACCCAAATAAACCTCTACATCTATACATACCACCCAATATCCTACATCCTCTTCAATATTTTATCCCCTCCAAAAAACCAACAAAAAAAAAATCTCGCTTCGAAATCACCCCACGAAAAACCCTCATCACATTTTCCGTAAAAATTCCTCGCTCTCTTTCTACGTTATACATACAAGCCGCCGCACGCCACATAACAAACCAAGAAGAAGTCACCTGCGATGCTATAGTCCCGCGTCCAGTCGCCGCGCGTCGGCTAAGGAATGCTGGCGTATATAGCTGCCGCTATGTGCCCCGGCGCGTGTAGAACGCGCGCGCGCACACAGCGTCGTCGTCGTCCGTCACGTGCTCTCACAGCCTCTCTCTCTCTCTCACTCTATCCGCTTCCATCCATGTAGATGTGTGTATATATGTATTGTGTACATAAACATATATATATATACATATACATACATGCATACACGTACATGTAAAATTTAGCAGGGTATTTTCGTTTGTTTTTGCAGAACGAGTTGTTTGAATTGGTAATGATTTTTCGTTGTGGGTGTACACGCAGGCGAAGAGAACGACTGCACTGCGGTGAATTAAGATTCCCCGAGTTTTTTGCGCTCTTGACTGCTCGCGATACGTTTCAGGATATATATGTATGTATACGCGTAGAAAGAGAGACGTTCGATGCGTGTGTGGCATTGGTTTTTGTACGTACGACTCGTGACGTTAATTACGGGGGAAATTTATATATGAAGTGGTTCGTTGTCGGGTGATAAATATCAGTAAAGCTGCGAGTAAGAAATCCTATATACCAGCCGCTTTATATATATACACGCGCGTACTTCGATACCATTATTTCTTGGATACATTATTATAAAATTTGCGAAAAAAAAGAAGAAAAATGTCAACGAAAGCGACGATAGTAAGCAACGAGCTCACTTGGAAATACATTCAGGCGGCCGTGACATTTGACGCTTGTACGTTTTGCGCGGCGAAATTTTACGCGCACGGCTCACGTGGGAAGAATGTGTGTATGTGTGCGCGAAGTGGAAACCCGCTGACACAGAACCCCCTCGAACAATTTCCCCCCTACCGCGTGCACGCGGTTGTGCACTTATGTGTGCACGTGTCTATTTGAGTATGTGTGTATGGGGTACTTTGAGTAAGTAATTTTGGAAGTGAAGTGAGTGCGTGTAAAAGTTATATTTTAGTTTATAATATAAATCATTTTCATCATATATTTCAAGCTTTTTCTTAAACCTTGGATAATAATACGTATACCATCATCGATAGTTGAAAAAAATGGAGATTTTCACCGTGTATAACCGATGAATATTTCCATGTTTTAATACCATCATCATCATCATCATCATCATCTGCAGCATGTCATGTTTCAGCTTCCATCTCGTTCCCTTCTGAGCCAAGCAATATAACCTTACGAAACCCCTGCGAAGCCCTCGCAAAACCGATAACACTTTAATCCTCTCTCTCTCACTTTCCCATATATATCCCCTATACATATATCCAACATCATCTCTCCATGCTACCGAACAACCACCAACCCGTATCCACGCAATCACGCTCGGCACTCATCGCTCTATACGATTATACACTTTCATAAACGAAAACCATGCGCGATTTTCTCTAATACCAACGGCGTTGCATCTGCTGTTGCTGCGCTGCATCTGTGTGTTGTAGGTCTACAAAGGTCTTGACATCATCACGGCGAAAGTGACGAAGGAGGAGCAGGCACAGGCGGTTCACCACATGATCGACGTAGTAGACCCGCTCAATGAATTCACGGTGGTCGACTACAGGAACCGAGCCCTGCCGATTGTATCCTTTCACTTTGCCTCGCAACTCCAGCTGAAAGGTTGGCTTGCGAATGCGTGGGTTTTGGGTTTGGGAGGTTTCGAGGAGGAAGATTTTTGTTCGGATTCATTATGATATAGGTTTCGATGGGGTATATAGTGTGAGTTGTAATGGAGGGGAAATTTTGCAGGGTTTGTTTATTAATACTTGAGAGTTGAATAGGTAATGGATGATTGTAAAAGGGGTTACGCAATCCTGGTTAAAATTCATGTATATGAAATGGCCAAGTTAGAAAGTGGCTAGTAAAACTGGCTAATTAATCGCTCAGAGAAAACGATTTTTCTCCCATTCTTCGAACTTTACTTTAATTTTATTTTTGATGCAAGAGTATTAAAGTACATTGGATAGCTTACAAAAATATAAATAAATAACATTAACTGATAGATAGCCTTCTGCTAGCTATTTTTAAAGTAAAGAAACTGATTAGTTTTAATACATTTATTATACTCAAGAACAAGTTTGTGCTGGTCTTCGAAAAACTGGACAAAAAGGTTTCCATATTATAGCCAGTACTAGTAAAAATGGTCATTTATTAGCTACAAAATGGTTTCGATTTCCACCAAGGAATTAACTATATGATTTCATCGTGTATCAGTTTTCTAAATAGAAAAAAAAATTCTTACCGTACCAATTCAAAAGGAAATCTGAAAAAATAATAATTATTTATTAGTAGTTATAGATGAAACCTTATAAGCTATATCAAAACGAGTTTGTTTCTCAAAATAGATTTCTATTAAGATACGGATGATTGTATTACATAATATAACAAAAGTAAAGACATCATATTAAAATAGACCGGGAAAGTTATAATAAAATAATGCTTGAACATCCCCTGTTTCTCTGGAAAGCCATTAATGGATTTATTGCATTAGGGTGCGTACATCTTTATCGTTAGAAAAACGACCCTCCTTCAATTTGACGTCGTCGTCACTTCCAAGTATCCATAATCTTATGTTGCTGGCTTATCGCGCAACCCTCGCGCATCAACAGATGTTTGCCATTGAAGGATACAGAGTGAGATTAGATATCCGGTTTTTAAAAAGGATCAGATTGACTGAGATTTTCAGTTCTGATTGTAATGTATTTTATCGATTACCTAAAATAATGTTAACATTTAAGTTATTTAAAATTTTAAACTGAAAATTTTCATCGATCTATTAAGAATAGCGTATCATAAAGGATTTATGTTCCGTAAAAGAATTTCCTCTTAAATGCAGGTCACATTTTAATAAAAATGACACGACAGGTCGGAAGATGGATACAAGATCCGATGCATGTTATGCCGCTATGTAAAGAGAAATCTTTGGAGAAAACTGGGTTATCGGATTTTTGTGTAATAATGTAGCGAACGAAGCAAGTTTTTGTGAAAACATTTTCATCGCGTTAGATTTAGAATTTTAATTGAATCTTTGTGAAAGGTATGATTTTCCGCAAGTTTCATTGCGTTTCAAAAGCAGTAGTTATCGCGGCTCGGTTATTTGATATCATTTTCCCCATAGCTAACGTTTAACTTGCATGCCAAACTTTCGAAAAATAGTTCTTACGTAACTTTTAATATACTGTAAAGCTTATTACATTTTTATCAAATCGAGTTCTTTAAAATATCCGCGTTCGCGGTCTAATCACATAGATGGAAATGAAATCTTGTAAATTAAATGTCTTTAGATTATTACGCTGCATTTATAAGAAAGTATAGCTTGTACTAATCATATACTACTTTAAAAGTTGAAATTCGTCCTTTTTCTTCAGTATTTTTGTACACCTTTTACACTTTCGGTCTAATAATAAATTATTATAAAAATATTCTAGTCTTATAATTAATTAATTTGTATTTTTTTCATTATATAATGAAATTTTGATATAAAATATTGTAAAGACAACAAATGTTTGTTAAGGGATCGATTTACATAGAAAATACACACTTGAAGAGTTAAAAGAAAATTGTGAGGCATGCTTCCCTAATAAATGTTTTTTTCCAACAAATTATAAGGGTTTTGGGCTATTTTTTACATGGAGAAAACGAACGAAAGACTAACCAACATTAATCTCTCACTGGGGCTAACAAATCTTTCTCAAAAATGAAATTATATAGCTTCTCACTATTAAAAGTCTATATACACATACTTCCATCAATTCTCAGCACATTAACTACTGAGTATATTCATTCATACAATATGACCGTATAACCAGGATTATTGCCCTTAACAAAGCTTCCCTTCCCCACTCTCAGATGGACAGTCTCATAAAAAGTAGCAAGCCGCCGGTCATAGTGGGTGGCACGAACTACTACATCGAGTCGTTGATCTGGCAGGTATTGGTCGATAGTCCACCAACTGCAGACGAGTGCGACAGTGACGAGGAATCACCGTACAAAAAGATCCGTCGGGAGGACGGTGCCAGTCGGATGGACGATGCCAGTAACGAGGAGCTTCACAAGAAACTAAAGGCGATCGATCCCGAAATGGCGACGCGCCTGCATCCCAACAACCGACGCAAAGTTATCAGGTGAGAAAGAAAGAAAACGTATGCGTCGTCTTCCTATGGTATGCTCGTGCCTCGATCGATTTGTTTCTAATTGGCCCTTGGCGATTTATCATTCGCTAATTGCGCGCGAATAAAAATCCACCTAATTTAATTAGAGAATGGTTATATGTGATGGTAAAAAGGGGGGGAGTTGGGATAACGTGTGGGATACGAGGGAAAGGTTTTTTGTATGGTCGTGGTGGATGGGATTCCAGAAGGAGGATTGTAATATACAAAATTCCCTTTATACTGAAATCAAGGTACATCAGTTCTTATACATAGAACACACCCATTATATAATTTTCTCTTATATAAATCCACTATCTTAAGCTACTCCGACCACCACAAATCCTCACCTTACATCGCATCATCCTACAGCCGTCATAACACAAACCAAAACACCTCGCAAAATCTCTAGAAACCGTTAACCCACAACACTAATCACAGAAACAAGAGAGAGAGAGAGAGAGAGAGAGAGGGAGTGACTCCTCCAAACAAAAGAAAGAAAAGAAAAAGCTTACCTCCGACGACGATTCCCCCTTCTTCGACAAAAGCACGCGTGCGCAACCTTGATATAGATAACTCGGTGTACCGGCACACTGAGAATGGCTAATTCCGCGCGGCAGCGTACATAGCCATTGTTCGCACGGGCGCTCACGCTTGAGGCTTGTGAATAATTAATCATACGAAAAGCCATGCGCGGCGCCCGTAGATTACGAAACAGACGGTGAGCAGCTCGCTCGTCTCATAAAGTTCCAAGCTGTGAGTATACGACGAATTCCTAATGCCACGGCGCGGAAAAACTAACGAGTTACGCAGGGAAAGAGACCACGCCATTGTCATTCCAAACTGAATCGCGTTTCCTAAGTGTGTGTGTGTGTGTGTGGGTGTGTGGTTGAAGGGGGGCTCTATATATATACGTGATGATCGGCTGGAAAGTTTTTGATTTCATTAAGTAAATCGTAGGGCCGCGTTGCGAATCGTTGAGCAGTTTCACTTTTTGAAGAGAGCGATGTGAATGTGATTTAGTTGGGTGTATAGCTGTAACGCGCGAATGATGATCTGATTCAGTTGCTGTTGATTGGTGGAAAAGAAAAAGTATGTTTGGCTAATTAACTGTTTGAAACGACGACGATAAAGATTGTTGACGGGGGCAAACAACTTAGGAAACATTTTTGTCTCAGGATAAACTCGATGAATAAAAGGTTTGCCTATATATATATATATATGTATGTATAATCACAGGGTATAGATCTCATTAGCATGGAGATACATTATTCGCCGGGGCTAATTAATTTTTCTCAGCGCAAAGTAATGGCACATCGGCGAAACGTTACACGCCTTTAATTTTGATTTACAGCGCAGGTTTTAGGGTACAACCGTTCCGTTAAATTACAGGCGGGGGCAAAAAGTTTGACTACCTGCTCTCAGATTTAGTGCAGTGTTTAAAAGGGTGCGGAGAGAGTGAGTGAGAGAAGAGACTGAAACTGAAACACAAGCGCGCACACACACACACACAATTGTTCATGAGTTTATTCCTCGCCTCGCTAGGTTCTCAATCCGTTTAGAAAATCGAGCGTAACGCCTGGCGTAAATTAAAAAGTTTATACGTCGTAAATGAAAAATATGATGAGGCAGCAGACTGAAATTAATATAGATATATATATAGAGGTTTAAGCGATGATGTGCAGTGCACGTAATACACCGCCATGGATTGTTTTTAAAAATTATTTTTAATTCCCGAGAGAAATTCGTAATGAAAAGTGAATCCCTTTTTTCATGCGTGAAAATATGTGCAATATTTGGTTTGTGCGCTGGTTTAAAAATTAAAGGAAATATTTCTTTTTTATATAAAGATGTAAGTAATACGAGCCATTTTTCAAAATTTCATGTCGATTCTGCAGAAATAAATAACGTAAGATCTGTAACTGTTGAATTATATGGTGCCAGTTGATATATTTATACGTGATTTCTTCTTTCGAACATATTTAAATGCGAACGGCAACTTTCAGAACAGGTTGATAATGTAATTATAAATTTGTACCGTTCTTTTTTTCGAAAACTCGATACTTTTTTTTTTTTTTTAAATCAACAAATAAAACGTAAATCGTGTCTTTATGCAAATTGCACAAGACACATAGTCCTAATTTGAACATTTAAACTCGTCAAATTATTAAATTCCATATTATTACGGATTATTAAATTGCAAATTACCAGCCGGGAAGCTGCAGAATCCGTTTAATTTCGCAAATCATTAAAACACGGGCGCGCGCAACTAAATTCGCTTAATTTGGCGATCGTTAAAATCGGCAACTGTCGCCGCTTCGAAACTCGTCTCTCTCTCTTTCTCTCTCTCTCTCAGTTTTTTCCGATGGCCCCCGAAAAGCACCGAGAATCTCCTTTTTCTCTTGCGCAATACTTAACATTCCAGTCCTGCTGCCCTCGCTTGTGCGCGTGTGCGCAAAAGTTTCCGTCTCTCTCTCTCTTTCTCTCTCTCTCTTCCCGTTGGGGCTACCTCGTTAAAAAGGATCCCCGGGCATTTATCATTCAGCGAAATTTCGAAAAGTCGAAAGGAATAGCCGAAAATTCGCGTGTACACGCACGTTAACTTTTCGTGCATGCGAATAATTAAGCCGGCGCGATAATTACTAAAAGGTATATATATATAATATGCTCTCTCTTTCCCCTGAATAATCGCTCAAATCGAGTGCACGGAAACATAAGGGATATAACATTTCTTTAGGTATATTTCAATCATTATATATATTAACAAATATTCCAATAAATGGAAATAAGCGTACCTATAGTAAAGTTGGATTAAATATTATATCGAAACAGAAGACAATCAATTAATGAATTAATAAAACAATTTCATTATTCTACAAGTTTTTTTTTAATTTATAAATTTCAAAAGTTCTCTAAAAGGCAATATACCTTACTGAAAATTTTCAGGAAAAAAATAAGAAATAATCATATAAAAGCATGAAGTACTCTTAAAATAAATTCCAATTAGTAATGAAATAGCTCTATTTATTCACCGTTAACGACTACAACCTTCTTACCCCCATCTGGGAATTTAAAAACCATCTACATGGAATCGTCCCTGTCTTATTCGAAAGGTCCTTTTCCTCACTCTTCCTGTCTCTCTCTTTCTCCTGTGCAAAAAGCGACCAGGTCGGTTCTTCCTTCTCCTCCTCTCTCTTTCGGATGCTTTCGCGTTGCCACTGGCCAGGCGTTGTTTAAGGCATCGTTCACACGACGCGGCGAATAAATTCTCTTTCTCTTCTGTCCTTCTTTCTCTCTCTTCCTCTCTGCCGGCGCTCAAAAGAGAAAGAGCAAGAGAGAGAGAGGAAAGGAATTTTCGGCGCGACGAAAGTAGCCTCTGCTGCTGCCGCCGCCGCCGTTGCCGACGCCACGTGCGGGCAGGTGAACGCACACGAGTGAAAGAAGAGAGGGAGGAAGAGAGAAAGCTCGCTCGACGTGCGTGTCCTCTTCCCGGAATTCATCACGGATCGCGCGCATGCGCAGGCTCCGTTCACAACTCGGAATTCGCCAAGTCGTTAGCGGACGGTTGGTTGGTTAGCTTCTTCTTCGAGGGAGTGTATAGCTAACGTTTCTCTTGTAAATGTGTGAGCATATGTGTGTTGGTTCTTTGTATATGTATAGGGATAATTTTGGAAGAAAAAGTACTAATTGGAGTGATGGGTCTAATGATGCCGCTAATCGTGGGTGCAAAGTGCCTATTTTTCATCGCTGTGGCTGGTTAGGGAATTTTCAGTTGTGTGGATAGAGAGAGAGAGAGATGTGAAGTTTCGTTTGTTTTGTTAATTGAGTGGTAAAGCTATAATTAAATGATGTGGTGTTCTTAAAATCGTGGTAAAATTGTTCGTTAATGATTTTGTTAATTAAATTTTTTTTCGTCATTGTAATTAGATAAGGGAATATTATACTCAATTCTTAACGCAAAATATTGTCATTTTTAATTTTTTAATTTTTTGAAAGTTACCACATAGTCTCGAACTGATCTAATAAAAAGCAAATTGAAGTAAATGTTTAGAAAATTAGCAAAAATTAATATTTGTCCAAACGCAGCTGCAATAACTTACACACTGTCAGCTCTTACATAATTCTGTAGTCTTCAACATATAGCTAACTGATGAGAAATAAAATATCCATTCGCCACTTTATTAAATACCATTATTTAAAATTCTACACCTACACAAACCAGTAAATCAAACAGATAGCAATCGCAACCTTAAAAAAGACACCCCCAAATTTCTTTACTCAAAAACCAACCAACGAGTCACTCAAAATCTATACAGGTGCTCTCTATTCACACACACACTCTCACTTCGCACAGCCGTCATTCGTCGAAAAGTCCTCCTCTTCACCCTCGCGACAATAGCCTGCACACGCGTACGAGGGCGAAAAGTATAGAGTCGTTGCGTGATCCTTGCTTGCCGATTTTCAAGAGAGAAGAGAGAGAGAGACGCATAATTTACGAGCCGAACCTCGCATGCGTTCACAGTGCGAGAGAAAGATCGGCTCGTAAATCACCGGCGCGCGGCTGGATAAAGTGGACGGCCCTCGCGAGTTCTTGCAAAACGAACAGACATAGTTGTGCTGGCTTATATAGCCTCGACCTTTTTTCGGATTTCGGATTTTCATGGGGCCCATGTTGTGTTATCGCCCTGCGTATCGCTATGAGGAGTGCCAGATTAGTCAGTTTTTCTTACTCTCTTTATATTTATTTTTTTGCCTCGCTCTGCGTATATGTGTTAACGTTGATTTGTGGTATATGACAAAATTAAGGGATCGAATTTACATTTGCTCGGTTACATGTCTAACCTTCTTTTTGTTTTTTTCTTCTTGACATTTTTTTTTTTTTTTTTTTGAAGAACCGTACAGTTACATTTGTGAAATATCGTCGCTAAATATATGTATATACACGTAAGATTTTTGATTTATGATCATTTATTAGATATCTATATATGTAATGATCGACGTGAAAGGTACTTAATTCACAATTACCGCATCCATCTGCGCAACCTCTATATAGCTCCCGGTCGCTTAAATCGACCAACCGATCTACGTACCATTTATCACCTATACAATACAATGCTCCTGCATTAGTCGCGCTCGCCCCATGAAAATTTCACTGTCTTCAAGGCCACACATTTTCCCCACCCCTATATATATACACATGTATAACACAGCTTGCCCATCACCATTGGATTTTTCTTCCCTCCGCTGTATAAGATTTTCGCAACGCTATACGGGCGCGTGTCCCTAAACAGGTGTGCCGGAAAAGGTGTCGCGTGGCTCATGGCAGCTGCAGCAGCGGCGGGGTCGCTTTTCTGCATCTTTCCTTCTCTTGCGCCTTCCTTTTACGTCTACTCTGCATATATTGCAAAAGCTTGTATTGGCCGAGGTCAGGTATATGCGCGAGTATATATATATAGTAAGGGTCCAGGTGTGCCTCGACGCTGCGGGTGCATTTTTACGTATATAGTTGAGTTGTATAAGAGAGAATGAGAGTAGCACACACACATACACAGACACACCTTGCGTTTTAGTTGGCGCGTGCCGCGTTTTCTTCGACGTGTGTATATAGGTAAATGGACGAGGTTTTAGCGACGCGGTAGATGGGACTTTGTGATCGGTACGGGCATTTTTCAGTGAGTGGTTAGAGGATTTATGACGGATATGTGGGGGATGGGAAAAAGACTCGTGCAGAGAGAACATAAGGATTTGGCAACTGGAGGAGGAGTATTGGCTTGATGTGGGTTGTTATACGGGCTATTTGTAATTTCGTGGTGGTAGTGGATGTATGAAAAGAACGTTAGAGGTCAAAAACAAATTTATACGGTTTTATAAATGAATTTCGTAGTATAACATTGTATAGTGTATAGTGTAATGTAACGCGATTTCCTCAAAAGACGACTTAAATGGTTTTGGGGTCAAAGATATTTAATTGACGAGAAATCGATTTTATCTCTTGTCATGTTACTTAGCTGAATAATATTTCACGTAAATCATTAGTTCCTCATTAATGTAAAAAATTCAGCGGAATATCGGAAGTGCGGACAGATGATTAGTTGCGGCATATGTATATATTAATGTTGGGTGGCAGGTGCTTGTTTTTTTTTCTCCTCAAGGATTTGAAAATTCATATAAAAAAGTCATAGAAAACTGACTAATAATCCGTCTTATTTGAATTTTCATCTGCTCTCGCTATCATAAAATCAGTCGGCACGTGCTGCGGACTTACGAGTCCAGTTCGATATCGGACCACCAGTTCGCCTTGAGAGTCGTGAAACGTTCAGTGGTATAAGCAATAAAGATCTTGGGGTCGGGCAGGTGTCAACTAACACATTCCAAAGACATGGTTACACTTGACTATTCGATAACTAATTTATACATTTTTCAAAAGGTGAAACTTATAGTACGGAATCCTTGAAATTATATATATATATAGGTTTCCAATTAGCTCGCGTAATTTTCTTAATTGACTGATGATGCGCATCTTGTATATATATATATATTACAGAGCAAGAAGATATGGTAATTGTGAAATTAATCCTAGATATTTTATAGAATGAAATTCGAGCGAATTTTTTGATTTACGAGCTCAAGCAACTGTAAATTTTTTCACTAAATACCAGACTCGCTTAAACAAACATAAATTAATCCCACGGACGAAGCGAAATAGTATATTAACCGCCTTACAGCTATAAAAAAAAAGAAGAAAACGGAATGCTGCCAAGTTATACAGAACCATAAATCTTCCCTAACAAATGTTTCCTCCGAAAATACAAAGACCCCGCGGTACATATTAACAAGCCATTACACCATAAAGTAAAATATTTATAAAAGCATCGTCGGGCGCTGTTCTATTCTTGATCATTGCGGCCCGCTGCGAACTTACACGCGCATCCGCGAAACGTATACTATAGCGAGAAAGCTATTCGTGTGTTTCGTCATTCAAAAAGTAGTCGCTTTCATTCATTCACCTAGTCAGACGAGAGGAACACGTGGAAGGGGAACACACACACACACATATACACATATATATATGTATGCGAGAATATGTCGGCTCGTCTTTGACTTTGACGACACGAGTAGCTGTAGTCCATATAAACGCGGTGAAATTTACGATTTTAAAAAATTAGACACATCAATGCTAAAGTGTTGGGATAAAGTATTTTTCTTTAATACGGACCGAAACACGCAGAGGCTTTACGACTGGATGTAAATGAAAAATGGAAAGGGAAAGAAAGAGAGAGAGAGAGAGAGGAGAGATTTCGATCGTAGAGATTTAATTATAGATAAAAAAATCTTTTATAGTTGGCACGTGTGAGCTACTAATAGCGCTACTTTGTGCGATTTTTTGAGATCTTTCGTTTGATGTTGTTCGTATATACATGGAGTCTATTACTTTCAAATGGACATATTACATGAAAAATCATTTAAATGCCTGGTATAATTATAGCCGATGAAGGAAAATCGGATATTTTAAAGAATTTGCACAATTTTCGCTATAACGATTTGTGATTTCGAAAAATCTTTAGTGACGTATTAGCTTTATGTCAATGATTCACATATTACCGATCGGAGTATTTTCTAGCTATTCAATGCTAATTTTCAAAGAATAAAAGAAATGTATATAAATCTAATGAAATACAACAAATTCATTGAATATATATTACCCATTAAAAGAATCACGTCACGATCGACATTTGCTTCATAATTCAAATATTCAGTGTTTCGGAACGATTTCGAATCGTAAATAATTAAGAACAATGGTAATTCTAAACTACCTTAAATATGCGTATGTATATGTGTGTTTTCCTCCATGTGTCGTAAGAGTCAACGAATTCAGGCAATATTAAATTAACACATCATAATTACCTGCGTCCTTGCGACCAGGATTAAATTACGAGCTCTGTGCAAGGAAAATTTTACAAAGGAATTCATCTTCGCTCCAAAACCAGAACATAACACCAAGTTATACATATATATCCTGAAACAAATTTTTAATTGCCACCATTCTCGTCCATCCTCGCATTATAAACCAAGCGAAACTTCCAAAACATCCAATTTAGGACAAAAAATGTCAAGTCCAATTTCACTCTCACGGCCCATCGCCATTGCTATGTACTCTTACATATACATATATACAATCCTACAGAGGCTCGACCCCCTTGAGAAAAAAAAACGCTACGGCGTAACAGAGACAGCGAAACACGTTTGCGAAACGCGGAATATCTACGCTTTTATACCGTGCGTGTATATTCATGAGAGGCCACGTGGAGGCTACTCGCGGCAGGTTCGCGTCCGAGTCGTTGCTCGCCACTCGCCCCGGCACGTGTAACGCTCGCATATATACGCATATATATACACATATATATATACACGGTATATACATACGTATATGTATATCTATATCTATATACACACACGCGGCTATTTGAAGGTCCCGCGCGGCCTTCGTTCGCTTTTCGGTGGAATGCGGTATATATCCCCGTGCGCTGCTGCGTGATTCTAATTCCTTGTCTCTCTCTCTCTATCTCTTTCTTTTTGTCTTCTATTCGCCGCGGCTTTGAAAAGTTTGTCGTCGCCTGTACGTGTGCTGGTCTACAATGACAAGGCGCGTTTTCTAATGCCATAGCCAAGTGGGAGAACGCGATACGAGTCTATCAGTGTCGATATATACATATATATATATATAGTATGGAGGCGGTTTCGCACGATGATAAAAACTACAGGGTCGGTAGTTCGGTGGCACGATTGTTGCGCGAAAAAAGTAAAGTAAAAGAGCTAGCCTTGGAAGGTGACAAAAAAAAATTCGGTGGTTGCGACGGAGTGTGCGTGAAGTTTCGTGACGCTAGGTGGCGCGCGTGAACGATAGCGTGACGCTCACGAAAAAACGTTTGAAGTTGACGCTATATTGGTTTCGATATATATAATTTATTAATGACTGGTTGTTGGTATCTTTAATCTTGTTAATAGTCTACTATGCATTAAAAAATGCACTTTAATTACGTTTATTTTTAAAGTTTAAAAATTTGAAAATTCTTTTAGCAACATTCTCAATTAACGCATCAGTGGAACACTATAGTACAACGCAATCGTATTCTTACTATGGATGATACTCATCAAAAGTGCTCAGTTTTACATGTAATCTCCGTAGTAGCTAACTAACCCTTTTTCATTGAATGATAATGAACATCCTTTTCATTGAATGATAATGAACACCTTTTTCA